>QYTT01090244.1:22983-35923 GCA_006980735.1 Dasypogon diadema
TTTGCTATGCTGTGGCTACAAGTGGTAAGTAAATTGCAATTACAAAGAGCCAATCAAAATAAATATTGCTCAAAGGTTAGATTATGGTTTTTAGTAATTTGAATTTTCAGTTCACATTTGGCTTAAGGTTTAGTTTTGAAATCCAGAAACATTTATCAAAACAAATGGAATATTATCAAGCTTTCACAATGGAAAAAGTAAAAGTTCCGTTATAGTATTTCATGTTTAGTACCTTTTTTACTACGAAAATATGGGAAAATAATAATTCATTTGTTATTTATCGACGATTTTGTGAGCTAGTAGGTTTGCCTGAATGTAGATAAAGGACTTAGATTGCTTTCTATCATATTGATGATAGTAAGAAAGAGTAATATAAAAAAATTATTGAAATGTTATTAAAAATTAAGAGTTTAATCATTTTCTATAAAGAAAATATATCCAGGTACTTGAAAATTCTTCGGAATTTAGGTCAACTTTAGTCTCATTAAATTAATAACAAAAGCCATTTATACGCAGCATATTTATCGGAGTGTATAGCCTTAGTTTTTTTTTCTTCAAAAACTGTATAAAACATTGAATTGATAGTATATTCAAAAAACAATTTTGTTAATAAAATTAACAAATTTGAATTATGAAATATGAATACGCCACAGAAATAATCTACGATACGTTAAAATGAAATAGTCAATTGATTATGCACTTGATTCACCTATAAAAATACACTAAGAACACTATGGAATCCTTTTATTTCCACTTTCTCTATTATTTTGTTAATGCTACTCATATTAATTACTTGAATAGAGTAAATAATAATTATTATTATTTTGATTTTTCTATACTACATCCATTAATTTACTTATTTACTTAAAAAAAAATAGCAATTATTAATTAAAATCAAAATCGCAACTTAAATGTGAAAAAAAAAACAAAAAATTAAATGAATAATTACTATAATCAAACTATATTGTAAACATACTAGAAACAATGAAAATGTGACGACAAATGCACACATGAATGAGCTTTTATATAGTGAAAATAATGCCAGGGGTTATTTGGTATTAGCAAAGATGATTTAAACGAACAAAAAATAATTGAAAACGATATTTTTTTTGATAGTCAATCATTTTGTATAATTTATTTAGAAGCAATATATCTCTTGACTTATAACACATTTCTTAAATTACGATTCATTTTCTGTGCAAAACAAAAACATCATTTTCACTTTTATATACGTAACAAAATTCTCCAATTATCCACTACTTTATATATTGCTAAATTCTTTTTGATATAATTTTTACGCATAAATAAAATCAAATGTCATGTAAAAAGATTTTATGTATAAATATTATGCTAATTATTTTATTTCCTCTTGTAAACAGAAAATAAAATTTGTAAATATATACTTCCTTCATATATTTATTTTTTTTTTATATAAACATCATTGCAAGAATTATTTTAATGATTAATTATTCAATGTAAGTTTATAAAAAACATTTGTAATTATATCCAAAAATTAATTCGTTTTACTTTTCTTTGTTTTGCTTGATTTTCCTAAATTGGTTTCGATACATCCTTAAAAAAGAGAAAATTTATACAATAAAGCTGCTGTAGAAAATGTGCACAGCGCCGAAAATTTTACACAAAAGCAAATTCGCATTATTTCTTGTTTCGTTTTTTTTATTTATTTTGTATATATATATATATCTAATTTACAAAATGATTTTTCGCAATGACCATGAATTTATTGTGTTTGCAGTTGTTTTGAAGTGTATGAGATTTAAAAAAAGGTGTAAAAAAGATATTTCTTTCTACAGGTAAGTAAAAAAAAAAAAGATGTAGGCTGAAAAATGTTGTTGCATGGCAGTGCAGGAACAATTCATAGTTCTCTTAGAATCTTAGGATTTCGGTTAAATGATAAAATTTACAAAAATGATTACAATAATTTGTAAAATAATGTTTGTGATAGAGAAATGCGGCGCATATAGCCTTGGTTTAATACCATTGTGACTTTAAGCGAATACCGCACAGTATTTCAGGTCAAAATGAGCTCCATTTATCTTAGCACTGAATAAATTAAAGGTTTCAATATACTAATCTTATGCAGTTAATTTAGAGAAGTAGAATCCGAGCTTATCTCTTATTATTGGAAGTGAAAACAACGATGATATGCTGATAAAACCGTGAGAAATTGGTTAGGTTCTCGCACTAAAACCCTTATTCTCGTAAAAACTAAATCTTGAAGGTTGATGAAACAATCCAGAACTGCACAAAAGGCCTTTTATATCGAACTGCCCTCGTATGGATGTGACTTTAAGAACATCGAAATATTACATGTAAATTGTAAGATAATTTCTGAAGGTATTGCAAACCAACATATTTAAAAATCTATGGTAATTCTTGCATGACAAATAACACTCTAATCACAAAGGAAAATGCATGCATCAAACAATAATTTTCATCAAAAAAGATTGCATGACAGGAAATTTACCTGAGAATATTTAAAGAGGCATTGACAATGGCAATTTGTATTGATTCTGATACATTTGGGATAGTCCCCAAGACGCTAGTAGGAACGCTGAACGAAACTTTCAAGGCAGAATTTTCTTCCCTTTTCTTTAAAGCTTAATCGTCAATAGGTAACTTTCTTTCAAAATTCATGTGATAAATCAATAATAGACGACATAATCCTTCAAAATGCAGCTAAAGCGCAAGTAGAATATTTAGAAATCATACTGGATACCAAATTTAGCTGAAATATGTGGATAACATAATGTCAGAATACCTTCGAGATTGCAGGTCCAATTTCTTCATTCGATTACATTATAAAATATTACGCGTGTTTTAAAATGAGGCGATTTTATTACATTCCAGCCATTATTTGAAGAAGAAAAAAATTAAGTGTGAAATTGTATTAAATTTATAAAATTGATCTTTCGACGAGGAAACTGCCCGAAATTGTGTGGACTAATCTGTTCAAAGTTGTGCAAAGTTGTCGGAACTAATCGGGGTAATGAGCCACTATAACAACCCTTTCTTCTCTTATTTAGATAACTGCATACTTATGTACATAAGTATATATATATATAAGCTGAAAACTGTGTCCGATCATATTCAGTAAAGGGCATAGAGATTTGTTCAATGGTTAACACTAAACCCACCGAGATGCTTACAACAGAGATAGAAATAATACGCTGAATAATGCAATTGAAAGAGAGGTCACCGGTCAAAATGACCGGCTCGGTAGGTTTAGTGTATATATCTGTGAAACCACTGGAAATGAGCAGATTTAATGATTTAGAAATCGATATTAAAATATATGAAGTTACAAAAAAACAGAAAAGAACAGAACCAATTTATACTATACGGCGAGTGTGTACAGCGAGGTGGAGAATTTAAAAACCTTCATATGTGGAAGTGCGTTTTTTACATAGATAGAGAAAGCACAATTAAAATATAAATTCGTTCAAAGAAGCCTAAGCCCTTTTCCGCGATACATCCACACGAGTTTAAAAAAAACAAGACTGCAAACTTTAGGTTTAACAACCTGTCAGCAGACAAGTGTTTTGAATATATTACACTCATGATACCAGAGGTGCCTTTTGAGGGCAACCCCGATGATTGCAGGAGGTGTGGAAGGCTGGCACGGTGAAGTAGTATATGATTACAGTAATTTACAACTTACAGTACTTAACTGTAAAATCGGCCTGGAAGACGAAATTTTACTTAACATTCTAAGCATGATTGTCTTTATTTCACGAGAGAGTTTGCATTTTTGCCGCACTGCCAGCCGTTGCTCAAAATACTGTGCTTCACTAATTAAAATTAGGGGGCTGAGAACCACTCTGGATGAGTATATCATATCAATAACAGATTACTGTTTAAAAGTAAATAGCATAAACCAAAATTCAGATAAAGACGCAAATATTCGATTTGCTCACGAAATTTCACGTCAATCAGGGTAACCAACAAGCATTCCTCATTTAATGATAAATAGTATGAAGTTATTTTTTTTTTTGGATTTAGGATAATTTAGAAAATTTTTGAACACAAAAGTATTCAAAGATAACATAAGTGACTCTTACTTGTAGATATCTACATCCAATTAGGTACATACTTAAGACGGTAAGTGAATTCTATAAAAGCCAGATTCTTTCCTAGTTTGGCGCATCTCGTGCCTACAAGAGGAACGCACAGGACACATTTAGGGTGCAGAATGCAAGAGCAAATGAGATTTCTGATCGTAAACTAAAGTAAATTAAGATAATTAAAACAAAACCTTCTCTATCACAAACAAAATATAGAAAAATCGCTTGAAAACATTTCTTATTTTATATTTTTTCTATTTTAAGACATATTTTCCCAAATCCTAAGAGCACTTCATATTTTCAATAAAAATACAAAAATGATAAATGCTGCTAGGTATAAAATGTGAAAAAATGCGCTGGTGATGTAGGTCAAATGTGTCGGATTAGCTGGAGAATGTGTGACTAGCGAATGAATGCTTTTGTAACTGAGTTCTTTGTAATGAAATCCTTTTTCTGACTTCTAAAAATACTTGCTTTGTTCATGATAATTATGAAAATGCTTAAAAATTAACTAAACTAGAAGGTAACGTAAAAGAATGACAAATTAACAGAAGTCAGGAATACTTTTCTCGAGAACAAAACTAATATTCTCAGATTTTATTTGTTATTTATTTTGGAAAATTAAGTGAGTAATGATTTCTATGTTACAAGATAAATGCAACGGTAGCATAGTGAAAATGTGATGTATGTAATGGGTATATCTGTTTACGTTTTAGTCTTCTTAGAACCAAACAAAATAAGTTTTATGTCCTGGGTCAACCCTCAGTTCAAATTCTAACACTTACCGTATCCTTCTCCTTGAAGGAAAAGTCTAAATGCTTCGGCTAATTTTCCAGGTTGTTCTTCGAGAACCATTGCACAGTCAGAGATCTGAAAATTTTGCTTCATGACGGATAATCTATATACACTTCAAATTCGATACATACTTTCATCCAGGTAGAGTTTGTTGGATCTAACCGGCCATTTAGTGTCACTGTGTCGTCAACATGTGGTGAAAGCGCTCCAGTTATATTGATTACAGGCATTTTTAAAGTAGATGTAGATTGTGGGGTACCAGGTGGTGTGCGTGCAATATTCAAATCATTTCGATGAATGTAGGAATTGATGAACATTGCCAAATTTGTAGGATTTACACCGCGTTCAAAATGTGCTTTGTACATTTGTACAAGATCATGATTCCGTTCTTCTGGATTTCGTCCAAAGTGATGCCACATTAAGTAGTCAACAACACTTTGGGTCATACCTTTCGTGCGTAAGAAACGTGCGTTAAAACTTTGGTAGCCCCATTCAATCCAACCGGAAGCAGTAGAGACACAATTTATTAGGCATAGCGCCCCAACTTTATCTGGATGTTGAATAGCAAATCTTGCCAATATATTTGCTCCGGCACCTACTCCAAATCCAATTACTGATTTTAGACCAAAATGCGACATTACAAACAACAGTTGTGCTGCCAATTCATCCATGGTGGGATATACATAACTAAAATATTTAAAAGTTTTAATCAGAGTTGTAAAACGCACTTTATAGAAAGATAGAAATTTCAAGTCTTACTCTTCGGGTAGTGTTGGAGCTCCTTCTTCCTGTCCAGGCGCTGTTACATGGTAAACACAGAAATTTTCCAAAAGACCTCGCATGAGGGGAAAGTTGAAGAATCCAGCAAAACTCGTTGCATCTAAAAAAAATTTAGAATAATTTTAAAAATACATTCTTAATTTTATTGATATTTACAATTTAATCCAAGGTCATGATAGGTCATAATAGCTGGTTTAGATGTTTCTCCTTGGATGGCCACTAAAATGTCTCCTTTGTCTGTTGGCACACGTCTCAAATCGCAAGAATCAACTATCGATCCCCTGGCGTTGGGGAATTGTAGTTGAACAGAGCGTAATTCGATGTCATCCATTGGATCAACTGGCATTGTGCTGCATCAAAATAAAAGTTACTTTTTATCAATGCATCTCTAATGGAAAATTTTACAAGAAGAGTGAAACTAGTTTTAAAATCTCCTGAAATTATGTATGTAAAGCTATTTAGCTAAACTGTTCGATTATACGTTTTTTTTATTTTTGACATAAAGTTATAATAGAAACGCCAAACTGTCTGAATCAAAATTTATATTTAATTTTGAAAGTGTTTTTGGGTTTCTCTCTTTATACTACATTATACTCGTTTGCCTTGCTTGATTTTTAACATTTCGCTCCCGCTTCATAGCTAAGACTGTCTATCAGGAAAAAATTAATATAAATTATATACTGTTATATTGGCTTTAAGCCATTTGATTTTATTTGTAAAAGTTATCAACTTATTACAAATAAAAAATGAAACGAAAATATGTGCGTTTTATTACTAAAACCTGTTCATAATTTCCATGAATTCAAGTCAATCGTTGACTTGACGAAGTGTTATACAAACTAGCCAAGCTCCACGGCCAAGACATCTGACGTCACTAACTGTTCTAACAAGACGAAAGATGAAGATAAAGACGAAAACCTAGATTGGAGTAGGCCCTTAGATGGTACTACGCCCCAAAATCCTGAAGTTAAAAAATGAGGCAAATAGTGAACTATACTCCGTAGTAGAGAGTCATATGCTTCCCTGTTCTAGAGTAATAAAGTTTGTTAACTCAGAATATATTCTTTCGTTTGCTTTATTTTTTTAAGGTATTGCCTAAATTTCGGAAGGAAATTAAGGAAGGGGAGATTGGGAAATTTTAATCTGAAAACTGTTGCCAGTGAGCCGCAATTTTTGACATGAAATTATTACTGTGGAATATCCAATTCTTGTCAACCGCTGGTACCCGGATAAATCGCCGTGTTCTGTGTACAGAATTCTCAGAACTCACGCCGACAGCGGAGACGTGTAAACATGCGCCTCAGTCCGCTCGTTCCACCAGCGTTTCTAGCTGGTGCTTACCGTGGAATTAACACCAGAACTAAAAATCTATGTTCCGGGGACAAACGCGATTGTGGAGATATAAAAAATTGGGGCAGCTATGCTGCAATTAATAAAAATTTCTTAGCTAGGAAGAAGTAAACAAAATTTTGTTGTGAGTTTAATGATACAAATGAATTTGAAACTATTTTTTAACAGTGGATGACAACATTTTTAACGCGTACATCGGTCACGTAAAATCAATAAAAGTAAACTACTCATCGAGTTTTTCTGCTAATATTTCTGGTGGCAATAAAATATTAATTTTCAAAGCTCTTAAGTTTTTCAAAAATGAGCACACGCCGACAAATATCTATAAAAGATTCGAAATCTGCCCTAATCAGCAAGTTCAATAGCAAATTTGTACTGAAAGAGATAAAGTTATCACCGCCGGTCAATTAATAGAGTCAAATAATATGTTCAAGGGTCTAGGAGTCAGCAAGTCTATTGCATCGAACACAATTTTGATTATATTACCAATAATGAAATAAATGAAAATTATATAAAAACTGTTTGACGTACAGGCTTTTTTAAATTGAAAAATAGAATCGGATTTACTTCTAATTAACCTCTTTTTAGCCATTTCGTAGGCTGACCTCGAACTGAATCAGTCCGTCAGAGCATAAAATTATTTTTCTATTATACAGCCTGGATCAAAACACTCTACGAATTACAACTTCGTATCTTTAGAAATACGCATTTTGCAGGACTTTAAAATTTTCCATTATATGGGAAGGAGGAGTTCCTGTGGTCCGCTTATGATCATCTGCGAACTCAACCACACAAATAAAATAACAAACTCACATACCAAATTTCAGCTCTATACGTTATTCCGTTCGCCCGTAATCGTGTTGACAGACGGACATGCATAAATCGACATAATTTTTGATCCAGAGTAGGAATCTAGTAACTTTTATGGGCCTACAATGACTCCTTCAAGGTGTTACAAATGGTAGACCAAACTTATTAAGGTGTTTGTTATACAAAGACCTTAAAAGACAGTAAATATTTGATGAACACAATAAAACACATTATGCCAGCCTCAACACTTTTTGCATTTCTAAATTTCCCATAACATGAGAGACTGTCGAATCCTAAATCCTGACCCAAAAAAGTTTTCCACTTTTTTATTAATGACTTGCTGTGAAGTTAACTAGAAAAAGCTCCGAGACCATTACTATGCGACCAAATTGAATTATGTGATTGGAAGTTAAATTTGTCCTAGCATCGAACCACATTCCCTCAACTGTAAAATAAAAGGAATTTTCTATTTCATTTAATTTGTAATTTCCGTTCAAGGAGTAATTTTTCTTCACAAGAGAAAATTATGTACTTATTTCCCTTTACATACATCGGTTAACTATGGATTGTAATTTATGACGTCGAAGTTTCGCAAGATGAGATGCGTTGAGTATATTTTTCCTGGAATGTAGAGAAAATAATTTTCGAGAGAAAAAGTTTTATTCAAAAGTTGGAGGACTGAACTGTGGGATTATAAACCCCCTTTTATTTTTCAGCCACCGATTTTATTTGACCCAATAACTTTGGCTTTTGAACTGAAAAGACCAAAGGTGCTTGCACACGGCACTTGTTATTCTCAAGTACTGGAAGTTTCACAATGTGAAAAGGTTTATTGCCCTGCGATCAAAAATCCAGCATATTATATATGTATATGAAATAATACAATTTATTTGGAGGAAATGTTTTGTTCATATGAAAAATGACTGTAAAATTATACGAGGAAATTAAAACTTCTGTGGTTGATATGAAAAACCAACTTCAACCGAATTTATTTTTTTAAGTATGCCAGTTGGAATTAAATTTATTTGATATTTAAATTTTTCCAGCCCAGTCCGACGTTGAGTTCACAAAAATAAGAGAACGGGAAAATTGGTACTTAGGGGATTTTGAGGGAAAGGGACCACGAAGAGGTACTTCAAAAAATAAACTTTAACCGCAAGCTTTTACCACAGTTAAAAACAAATTAAAATTTAATTAAGAGGTCTAAATTGACGTTAAAAGTTGATTGAAATAACGATATTCAAACTTTTTGACAACTAGTCGATTATATCAAATATTGATACTCTTGAGAACTAGCGAAACGGTGATTATATTTTAATGGCAATTCCATGGGTATTGCACTAATCGGAGAAGGGTCCTCTGGAGGGGTGAAGTATTTAATCTAAGATGGCTAAAACCTTTCGAGGGTTCAGCTAAGCTAGTTAGGATTATGTTTATTGTTTTGATGAGACTTCTAGGTTTTCGTTTTCGTTTTCATTTTCTTTTCTAAACAAGACAGTAGCTATTGGTGCTTTGGCTATTACGCACAAAAAGAGGAATGTTTAGAGTAAGCGATTAAGGACCAGAACAATTGTGACATAAAGATGGATTCACTCTATTTTCCCAATCTTGGTCCACCCATGTCATATCACCCAATAAGCATATCCTCCTTCATACTGAAAACTATCTAGAAGGTAATAGACAGCCAGCACAACATGCCTATCAGGCATAAATGTTCACCACAACAGCTCTGCATTATTTAGTGATTAAATTAGAAAGAGAAATACTGGAAAAAGAAACTATTCTATAAATGAAGGGGGATTTTGACAATCCCCGTGTCAACCTGGAAAAGACAATAATAATTCCCTTCAAAAAGAGAAGAAAAAGATAACACTTTGTTGGCTTAGGGGATACCTTCAAGGAGAGAATAGAGAAGGAGCGAAACAACAGGAGAAATCCCATGCAACTTAGATGAAGCCAAAAATTTTCTGAATGTGTGCTTGGGCTAGAAAATTTCCTGGGTTAACCCAAACTGTCAATTTTTACACTATAAAGTGAACTGGAATATCTACGTGTTAGTGAGGAAATTGGTTTCACTTTTGCCTGGTTGTTTCTGTTCCTTTTCCGTTGTATGCTCGAAGGGGGACACAAAAGGAAGGGATCAAAGGGAATCAGAACCATTTGTCGCCATGGTCGAGGACATAATCGAAAAATGAGGTAAAAGAACATCAAAACCGATGGCAAAATATAAGAACTTGCCGACAGACTAAGAAAGCAATTAGACTATCGGTTAGAATGGCCACAAGGAAAGTTCTAAGCATTGAGCGAGGAACACTCAGTTGGTTAGTTTCTTAGACTATGGTATGGTTGCTTTGGATATCACCTCAAAAGGATGTAGGATAATACATTCAGGCTGTGCCCAGGGGATAGTAAGACGGCGGATCACATTGTATGCGACTGTTCGGCCTTGACAAGCAGGAGAATAGAAATGATCGACAGGGATGGCACTCTGAAGACATGACCTTTATAAGAGGTACCCCTATCTGATACCCAGATGGATCTAGGATAAAAGGGACTACTTGGTTAGGAGCTTATGGTAAAATTTATAGAACCTCAAAATCTCTTGGTACTGCTTCAATAATTTTCCAAGCAGAGTTTCACGCCATAGAGCTTTTCATACATGTTAATATCGACAGAGTAATTATACTATCGCACAGTCAGGTAGCGCTGAATGTACTCATCTCACTTATGAGTTGAAACTTGTGCGGTGCCGCTTAAATGCGCCTAAGCAATTGGTACTTTGTTAAGGGCATGCAGATTTTGAGGGAAACTGGTCTGCAAAGGACGATGCAGGATTCCCTGTTGAGGAGGATCAATGTTGATTCTGCATGGAGGAAGGTCGCAAGGACCTACAGGCCGGACTACAAACGTGAAGAACAAGAAGTATTTTTGAATTATAATTTTTATGAATTTATGTTTGAACTAGAAAATTTGTTCAGAAAAATAGTTAAAGGGTTTCTGAAAGTAACCTATCGCCGAGTAACGTTTAGAAAACTTATTAAATTAAACAAAGACCGTTTGATGTCAGGAAATATCTATCGGAATTACCGCTTTATTCTTGGCTTTTCTATGAAACTCCTGAGCGTCATACTTCTGCCTGTAACACCGTACAAAATATTTCTCATAAAATTACGTCAAAAGAGAGAAATGATAGGCAATTCTACAGATTTCAGCAAATTTCCAAGTGCGTACTTTTTGCTGTTATGGAGTGTCATATTAAGAAAAACTTATAAAAGGCTTTTTCTTTTTTCTTCTCAAAATGATAAAAGATAGCTTTTGTCGAGATTTTAAGATTATTTTTTGCTGACATGATGACAGGACGAAATTCTGTAGAAATGTATAATTATTTAGCATCATCATCATCATTTCCTATGTAAAATACTGTCAGCAGTTAACTAATTATAACCATTTTCTCTTAAGTGGGTTTCGCTACTTGGTGCCTATTTAAAATTTACTTCAGATGGCATTATTTCGATTTACTAACGAAGATATATTCGTATAATAGAAGTGAGGCGTAAGTGAGGAGGTAAGTGGTACTAAAGTGAATAAAAGTCGGAGGTAAAATATTATCATTTAAATTTTCAATGGTGTCTAATGCTCACTGCACAGATTTAACGCAATTCAATTCACTTCAGAAAATAGTAGAAGAGCTTTTTATGAATAATTATGCTAGACTATGCGTTTAATAAATTCAATGAGATGTACGTAGCTTGGGGAACTAACATTAAAATTATCTAAAGAATTGCATTATAAAGTGCTGGGACCTATCAAAGGGTAATGATGACATTCTTAACTTCAGGGCAATTTAAACTTTGTGTACTCCTGTTCGTGTGCATGAAACATTACCATGAGATACAGAAGTGCTTAATGTCAACGATAAAATGAAAGCTCATGGAAACTGTTTACACATTCTGTATAACATTAGGAGCTATATCATACTCATGTATGTTTTTACAGTTCTGAGCTTCACACAAAATAAATAAAATATTTTGAAGACTAATTGAAAAGCGGAGGCAATTAAAGTTTTCGGGCATCTTAACATTGGAAACTAAACTCAAAGTTTAGAGTAACTTTTAGAGTGCTGGGTTTCTTTAACAACAGGAAGTTACACATTTACACTGATAAAATAACAAGAAACAAGTTTATCTTGAAATTACTTCTCTGTATGTCTTTTCTTTAAACTATTTCTATCAAAGGAAAATGGAAAAAATTATTTTATCTCTGGGCTCTTTTAGAGCCAACTTATCTGTATATCCAAGAAGGAGTCTAAAATAGGGCCTAATATCTTTTACATCTTAACCGAAGGCGCAGCGCCTCGTCTGAGAACTTTGTTTATTTGGAACTCAATTATTTAAGTATTATTTTCTTAGCGGTTGGCCGCAATGTGTCCATACTTTATACAAGATTTTGTACCCTAAATGCAGAATATTATGAATTTTAAAGTCTAAAACTATTTATTTTATGATACAAAGAACTATATAACTATTAATGGGAAACAAAAAGAGAAATCGTTTTATAGCTGCCCCTCTGTGCGTTTATCTACGCGATAACTCGAGAATACTTTGGGATAAATATGTGGAATTTGGTAGGTACGTAAATATCTTATTGAAACTGAAGTATCAATTTTTTTCCTTTTTTACGGTGAAATAAAAGCTCAAAAAGGCTCAAAAAGGATTCTCAGAACTGCAATGTTCTTCTAGATCTTGTCTCAAGTACGAAAGTAACACCCATAAGGAATTTGAATATTAATCAAATCTAATAACTCCTGTTTTTATTCTAGACCGAAACTGCACGCAAAAACCATTAAAAGATTTGAATAAGAACCCGCTTTGCAAAAGCCAAAGTTTATATGCATTAGGATGAATTAAAAGTATAAATTTTCTAAATTCCACTGTATGTTTGTTAATTAAAGTTTGTCTGTGAATAATGCCATTTTGTTGAAATAATATTTCCCAGAAACTCGTTTCGCTCTCAACTCATATAAACCCATAAATCAAATTTCGATAAGAACCTATTTCTTAATTTAAGCGCGTGTAATTTGGAAGAAATCAACTTGATCACTTCATTTACTGGAAATTTTT
>QYTT01090247.1:0-15917 GCA_006980735.1 Dasypogon diadema
ACACAGGCACACGAATTTACTTTAAACTGCGCATGACATATCGACTCTACGAAAATATGAATTTACTCTGCATAACCGGGTATTTATACCAAGAAACTATAAATAAATTTATCCTATAGCATCGTTTATCCCATAACTTCTGAGATTCTATGGTTGTAGTTTGAATAATGTATAAAGCATTTATAAGTTGTGTGTATGTATACATCATTGTATGGAATTTATACGTCCTTCTTATTATTTTTATCTTAACTCCTATGGAAATAATACTAACCACTTATACACTGAATACGAATTTTTTTTCCTATAAGAATCAGTAAAAAATCATACACGTATTTTCTATACTCCGTAATGTATCGGGACTCATACCAAATATAGAATAAATAATTTTGTAAATTCTTTGGGATAAATAATTTTATCTTTTATACCAAAATTTTTAACCGTGTATATATCAAGGTCACTAGGTCTAATTGAGGATGCTATATGTCGTATGATCGAGGATCTTGGACGCATGTCTGAACGGGCTTAAGTTAATGCTCTTTAACTAAATACTTCAAAGTCATACGCTATTATTATTTGTAAGAACATCTTAGACACGTCCTTATTTCGTGAAATTGTGTTAAATGGGAATTCAATACCTTTCAGTAGTTCTCTTAAAAATTTTGGCTTAATTTTCAATAAGAATCTGAGTTTGACATTGACGGAATTCTTGTCTCTAAAACTACGCGAAAAATCAAAGACAATTGTTTCAAAGCGGAATTTACCAAATAATTAGACACCAATAGTTTCTGATTTGAAGAAAATATTGAGAGAACATTGTCATCTCAAAATGGTACCACTTTAGTATATTCCGTAGTCACGTGTAGAAAAAACTCTGTACACTTTAGAAGATTTTAAGTCTACAAATAAATTATTTATTTATTTAATTTTAATGCAGTCTTAAGCACACAAGGGACAGCTTCACAAATTGTATAGGACAGGAGTGATGTTGGTGCCGTTTTTGCGCTGGGGTCCTGGGGATTTCAATGATGTGCTCTGTCCAGATTTTTTGTAGTCAGTTGTAGTCCAGTTCTCACAGTCGTCACTGATTCAGTTGTCGCCATCAATGTGTTTCCTACTGGCACACAGTCAGCCATGCAAATGTGGACCTCGACCGTTACCACTAGACCAGGGTAGATCAAAATCCATATAAAATTGATTGCGATTCTCGGGACGACATCCTCGTTTTTTCTGTTCTATGGAAAGTGATTCGGATTGTTTTCCATGTAAGAAAACGAGGGGTAGGATACAAAATCCCTCCCGTTCTCTCTTGTTCAACAAATGAGGTAAAACCACTATCCTTTTCCAGATCGGGCGCCATAGCTGCCCCCCCCCCTGCCACTATCAAGCCAACGAAGCCCAGAATCTCTAGGGCCCACGGTCGGATATGTCCCCAACCTTCAGGCAAATAAACGTTCAACATAATCACATACTGATCCAGTCCAGCAAAACACCTTCGTCATCATTTACTTCTGCTTTCCCATTGAGAATAGGAGGAGAGGAGAAAAAGCAGAGAATACATCAAGGAAAGATAAAAAAAAATTTTTTTAATGTAATCGTATAAACATGTGTCTGAAAATGCATCCACTCTGAGCTAAAGGACTTCGAATAGTTCAAGAAAAACCACACATTTTTTACTAGGACAACCCTGTGACGCACGTACTTAGACGGAGGGAAATTAAAGAAGAGAAGATTGGGAAATTTTAACTTGACAAATGTTAAAAATCAGCCGCAATGTTGGGCACGAAATTACTATGCAACATCCCAGTGGCTTCACAAGTACAATTCTCGTCAGTAGAAATTGTCTCAACTACTGACACCCTTTATCGCCGCACCCTGTGAAGGATTTGATCCCACACCAACAAAGCAGAAAATCTACAGACGTGCGCCTCTCACGTAGCCCACTCGAACACCGGTGTAAGTAAAGTTCAGTGACATGTTTTAAATACATCCTGTACGTATCATTTAATTATTACTACCAACTTAAAGTCATCTTCTTTTGAAGAACTCAATCTACTTGAACTAACGTACGATCAATTCATTTTCCTCACTTTTTCCTTTTTTTTATATACATTATTTGATTAAATCCTAATGAAATTATAGTTAATTAATAATAGCAGTTTTTTTTATTTGGTTTCTTTTCTTTAACTTCCTAGCGTCGTAGCATGTCGTTATAACAACAGCAAAAGAAAACTACGTGTAAGAAAGTCAAACCCCTAATCCGATTTCAGAATTCTGATTGAAAATGAAAACACGTTCAAAATTCTTCAGAGCTTCAAACGTCTAAATCTAAAACAATATTTTCTGTGTTAATTAAAGGTAAACAATTATATGGTTGAAAAAGCGGTACTAATGTTTACACTTCCACTCTGCCTACCAACCGTAAAAACTATTTGAGGTAACTCCATATTTGAAGAATTTTTAACAACTTTTGCAAGGCTTGTGAATGCGCCTACAGATGTGAATATGTTTTTAGCGAAAAAATAGATGCCCGTGATATTTCCTGGAATTTTCGCGCTGTAAAGTTGAATTTTGGACACTGTGCACGGAAAAACTCTTTCCTGTATGACTCAATATCAAAATGGAAAGAACCCAATTTAAATTGAAAGGGGATTTTGAAACTACCATTCTTTAAAGTAGTAAAATTGGAGGTAAAGGTAAGCTTTTGCTTACTTATAGCCAGAAATTAATTAAATTCTTAGCTTCATCAGGAAAATTTAATTTGAAACCATAGACACCACCTTCGCTTTAAAGTCTTTAAGTTAAATAAACGAGCCTGCCTTGAGGGCAATCTAAAACAACCTTAACTCCATCGATCAGGAGAACCAAATAAATCACTGCAATAGAATAATTACATTTACATAATTGTATAAAACAAGGCTCTGGTACCTTTCTGGTTGCACAGTAAAAATTATGAAAAAAAAATTGAATTAAAGCAAACGGAATGTTTTAGAAGGATCCCAGGAGCACTCATAATTCCACTCGTAGAATTGCCTGCTCCCTCACATTTCTATTTTTCATTAATCTTGCTAAATTACTCATAAATTACAACAATAAAACATGAAAGCAACAGAAAAGCCAGATGTTTCTTTCTCGACGCCCGCCGTTGCCTGTTTAATGGAAATATTCAACTTCCAGTAAATTAACACGAGTAAAGCATACACCTACAATCTTGTGTTTTTAATTAATCTCAAATCTGGACTGGAAAAATTCTGTCGGAATTTTATGAGTTTAAATTTTACGAAATTCCCTTGATGTAATAAAGGAACCTTCAATTTTTATGCTTCTGAGTTGCCTTGGTACGCACTTTTTAATCCATCTCAAATATACTTCAGCTTTGAATTTGGAAAACCAAATGGGAATATGGCTATTGCTTTTATGTGCACATATTATTGTGTAATTCGATAGGATTTTTCATGCATGTTTCAAAAATAAAAGAAAATGATGTGTGCCCCACAGACACCCTTACAGTACGTCACGTTCCGTTGATGATTTTAGCATTTTTAACTATTTCACACTAATTTTGTTTTTGGTAAGAGCATTTTGAATAGCGCACAAAATATAGTCCTGCAGTTGACACATCAACTGCTCACCCCGAGAACACTTCCAGGCCTAATTCCTGATTCAAATTGGACTTTATTTCTCAATTATTCTGTTTCCAAAATAATTCCACGCTTTGATCCATTAAACGTTAGTCTAGGAAGTTCTCCAGCCTTCAGATTACCTTAATATTACACGTTTATCAAACCACTATTTGAGTACATATATCAAGTCTAGAATCGATTCTACGTTGTTCACATTGGCCGTATAGGGTTCGTTCTGGGGACCTGCTTTGGAATAACCCTGTCATCCTTCTATTCCACCTTATCAAGAACGGGTCAAACTTACCAATTTGAATTTGGAGCCTCGTAGAGTTGCTGTTATAGTTTTCATGCACCAACTCTTGCATTCTACAAAACGCCTTTAAGACTTATAGCTGCAAAATTTTAAGCGCCTCCCTCTCTTGCGTGTCAACTGTTTAAGAACTAACTATGGAAAACATGAACTTATTAACCGAATTTTAACTTGAATGTCTCTGGAGATATACAAATTTTTTTAGTTGTATTCTCAAGCATTAACATACCAAATTTCTAGTCTTCTTAATTTGAATCTAATCTTAATAATAATTAATTGCAATAGGAAGAGAGAATCCACGTCACCGACATTAACAGACTCAGCCCCTACCGACTGATCCAGCCGGTCAATTTGTGATTCATACCTTTATAACTACTATGCTTTTACATGGAAACGAAATGATAGACACACAGAATAATAACGCAAATTATATAAACTAGAAGATCCCTGTGCAATTGCACAAATTGAAGGTATATGAGGGACATAACGTTTTTATATGTTCCCTCAATTTGCACCTTAAATTTCAAAGCGCGTTTTTTCAGAGGTGTCCCCTGTAGGCCTAATTCTCCCATGCAAAAAAACACTTGCAAAGTATTTTACCATGCAGAATAATGAAAAAAGTTCCAATAAATCCATGTATTGCATACTTATCGGTGGAAAACACCGTACTTAACACCAAAGTTACCCAAGAACGCAACCCCAAAGTAATGAACACAACCTCGAACTGATGCGGATCAGTGTTGCTATTATAAAATTTCAAGAAAAGCTCGATGAAACTCCATATAAAAAAAGTGGCTGAAATACGGAACCGGGAGCTTTCTTTGTATAATTAATATATAGATAATGAGAAGTAGATAAAGTAAAATTAGATTTGAAAGCTCTAGACAATTACAAAAAGGGAAAAAACCTAGTTATTTTGTTAGTGATCTCACTCGAAAATAATGTAAGAACGAATTTTAACGTATCCTCTTCGTAAAAAAAAACAAAAATCATTTACAAGTCTTATATCGCATTCAATTTACAATTTATTATATTTTCGATGTGAGACTACTAACGATATAAAGGAGATATTCACACCATCCATCTCGGAGTCCTAGTAGTGGGGCCTAAGTTTACAACAGTCGATTACAGCGAGGTTTCAAAGCTCACTAAGATGGCAAGGGTTGAGATAACGGGGGAACACTACTGAATCGATGCTGAAATACTTGAATACGAGGTGCTATGATTACGCTAGGGCCACCCAAAGTAAAAACTTTTTGTCTGTTTTTCTGTATAGATGGGATCTCTAGTCGATGATTTCTCTATGCTGCTATCCTCAAAATGGATCTTTGGACGTATTATTCAATGACATTTTAAAACTGATTAGCTCAGTTCCAACGGTTTCAGGAACTGTCTATAAGATGTTAAAGAGGCCTATTATTGAGATTGTTTTTAGGGTATATCCTAAGCTCAGGGAATAACCCTATGATGTACACAGCACAGCTTAGACGGAAGGAAATTAGGGAAGAGAAGGCTGGGAAATTTTAACCTAACAAATGTTGCAAGTGAACGACAATTTTTGACGTAAAATTATTACTGTGCAACTTCGCAATTGCTTCACAAATACAATTCTTGTCAGTAGAATTGCCTCAACCACTCGTACCCAGATAAATCACCATGCCCTGTATAGAATGCTAACTGCTAACCCATGCCCAAAGAAGGTAAAATTCCCAAGCGTGCGTCTCAGCCCTCAGCCCGCTCAGCCACCGGTGTGAATGAGATAGCGATTATATGTGCTGAAGACTGTTGCTTCAGCATCTGAATCTTAAGGCATTCGTCACAATTTATCGTAAAGGGATTGACTGCTATAAAATTTGTAAAAATTCCATTCTCGGGTGGTTACGTTTTAAAAAGAGCGATTTTTTGTAAGGGAAATGTGGAAGAAGCAATGGATCTGAAGAAAATAAGATCACTAAACAGCCTGGTAGAATATTTGTATAGGGGGCAAATTACGACTTGCTGTACAATTATTATATAACAGCTTCTCCTCTTCAGATGCTCCAGTTTTCCCCTCATGTTCTCCATCGTCGGCATCCTTTTCATCCGCACATCTATTCCACTCTAATCGAAATTCCCCAGGATTTGAATTCAAGTCCTGAGCATCTGAATCCTGTTGTTGATACTTGCATCTGCCTTATAGTTCTTTCACGCTCATTTACCCACCTGAAGAAAAGTGTTGAGGTGCACAGTGCTCTTACAATAGCCTATAGACTATTGAAAATGAATTATATTTAATTATTGCAAGCTTTAGTTGGCAAGATTAAGCCAAAATTAATTAAATTTAATTCGTTTTATTATAGAAACACATTTGAGATACAATTCTCATTGATGTGCACAAACTCCAAGTGAAAAAGCAAAGAAAAACAATTAAACTAATATTAGTCAAGTAAAAGCGAAAAAATTAATCGAATATATTTAACAAAAAATAAAATAAAAAAATATACAAGGGAAAAGACATAAGTGCTAAACAATCCAAAACGGCAAAGAGCAAATTAAAAAAAAACAAATTCAGAAGAAAATAGAGAAACAATCACATACAATGGTTGAGAAGATTGAAAATAACAAAAATTCTTTATCTACGCTGGCTGCCTAGCGAGCTGAAGTGCACATCTGCAGACTTTCTCCTCTGTGGACGAGGATTCGGAATTCGGATACTGCACAGGCCTCGATGATATATTTGTATATCAATAGTTGAGTAAATTCTACGACGAGAACTGAGCTTGCGATCCACTGAGACGTTACACAGTAAAAATTTAATGTCAAAATTTATAGCTTACTTACAGCATTTTTCACTTCAAATTTTCCAATGTCCTTTTCCCTAAAATTTTCCTCAATCTAAGTTGTGCTGTATGCATCATTGGGTTATCCTCTGAGCTTAGGCAATATCTCAAAAAACGAAAACTTCTGTCTCTGTGGCAGCTAATTAGATGAATGTTTAATAGAAGTTTGTTCCATATTCTAAAACTATGAACGAAAAAAGTATGAGAGCTAAATAAAGTACGGAAAGTCGGTAAATGAAGTTAATTAAGTACGACACGTAGGAGAGTACTGAATACTATCACTAAGATAAGATGGAGCTTAGCGATTGATTATTTTATGCATAGTCAGAAAAAATCTATACTAAAGATATATTTCAAGTGAACAAATTAAAATCCGTTTTGAGAAATTGGAGACATGACCGAACAACCGGAGATCGAAAACATAACAAGTACGTACATTACCGCCCTATTAGTCTGTTGAACTTTCTCTCTAAAGTGTTGGAGAAAATAATTTACCAGCAAATAATGGCCAATATTGAAAACTACGGTCTACTGTCGATTTGGCAGTCTGGCTTTCGCTCGAGGAATAGTTGCGAAACTGCACTCTTAAGGGTGACCAGTGACATCCGCGAAGCCCTAGATACAAACTACTTAACAATATTAACTTTACTGGACTTTTGTAAAGCTCTTGATTCCATAAACCACTCTGTCCTACTTCTAAAATTTGGCACCAACTTCAATTTTTAATCTTCGGCCATCAAGCTGATTGACAACTATTTGTCCTACCGCAGTCAGGCTGTCAAGGTAGAGGACTCCCTCTCCAATCCAGTGCTCCTCGAATCAAAAGCATTCCAAGGCTCAATATTAGGACCACTTCTCTTTAGTCTCTATATTAATGATCTCCCTCAAGTAGTGTGTAACACGTCCGTCCATCTATACGCTGATGACGTTCAGATCTATCTCAGTAGGCCATTTGGCCTAGTAGAAGACTGTGTATTCTACACAATGAAGGCTTGAAGTATATTAATGAATGGTCTATGAAAAATAAATTCCTCCTAAATCCATCCAAATCAAAGTGTGTTGCAATATTAAATGGTTCTATCAACGAGACTATAAGCTCCCTCCAGTTAGACTAGGTGGCTCAATTCTCGAATTCGTTGAATACGTGAAAAATTTGGGGGTGTATATTAACTCCAAGCTGGAATCGGCGTGTCGAAGAAAGCTAACAGTGGCATTTAATGACATAATTAGATATACATATATATATACAGACTGCCAATTAGCATCTTTTTGTCCCTGCACACGAACATCAATAAAAATGAATTCACATACCGGACTGGAGGTATTAGATCGACTAAGCAGTCTCTACAATATAAACCAAGCCAAACATAAATAGCTACTCCACCACCGTGAGCTTAAATGCGATCGGTCTGAATCATCTGATTTCCAGGAACATTTACCACAGTACTTTTAAGACCATTTGACAACCACATTTTAGAGATAAAAAAAAGTCAGACTTTCTTTATCAAAGACCCCATTGCTTCTAACAAACCTAAGTTGGGTAAATTTTGATCTTTTATTCCTAACTAATTACTAAATTACTAATTAATAAATTTTACAATTATTGCAGGCATTTTAGATGAGGTGCCACTTTTGCATCGTTACCGTTCAGTATTCGGAAAACAGCATCAGGTTTTATGGAGCACTGCACAAGCTTTTACGGATTTTTGTAGAAAAAGTTCAAATTTGCAGTAAATTTGCCTTCACAATTCCAAAAAAAAACCCTTTTATGGTCTTTTAGGAGAAAAACTACTATAAACTCTTGCCCTTCACCGTCGCAAAATGAAAGTATGAAACGAAAGGGTCGTGAATAATTTCTAGATTTGAGTAAAACTTCGGTTGGATATGTTACCTATAACAGTCGTAAAATGTAAGCAACGATGTTCAACTCTAATATTCATCAAAAACTCCTGCGCTAATGAATGTTCCAATTAAGAGGCAAATCAACCCAAACGGCAGATCACGAAGGAAACCCGAGAAGAAAGTTCTCGTTTATTAAATTTTTAAGTAGTAAAGTACAGCCCTACAAATCTAATTGAACTAATTTAAAAATAAAGCCAACTCTGGCAAGTATTTTGAAAAATAAATCTCACTGTTGGGCCATCAGGGAAAGCGAAACCCAGTTGCCATAAAATTTTGCCAGATGCCAGCTTTACAGTCCAAATTTTAATTAAATAAGTATGAGGTGAGAAGCTCATTTTCTCCTTAATTAACGTAATTTTTCTCCTATTCACGAGATGCTAATGAAAGACGAAGGTATGCTGAATGGCAGCCAGAAATAAGTAACCAGCTTGACTGGCACAGGCCTGGGATATAAAATAAAGGAATCACTTTCGTTACCTTCTATTCTAGAGCTTCAAGAGCTGTTACTATCGCGCTAAAATGAATACCTGAAAATATAGAATTTATTTCATTTATTTAAATCCCGGGATGTTTGTGGCGGTTATATTATTTCATGGAACAATGCCTCGAAATTGCAAGCAGTTGTTTTAGAATTATTAAGGCATTTAATCTGACTTAGAACGGGGATTACATAGGATCTGAACGGAGAAAATAGAAATAACAGCGTAACATAATTTCGGAATGGACCCTCATTTTTAGTAATTTCTGCTTGATCAAGTAATTTATGTAAATCTGGAAAATTATGATTTAATATTTAACAACGACGTATTCTAGCGAAATTTAAGATGGCGTATTTCTTGACAATAGTAAAATGTTCTGAACAGTATGAGTAATGCTAAAAGGGATGGGATATAGTCTCATTCAGAAAATGAACGAAGTGGAAAACTTGATAATCTAAATTATTTCTTCCTAATTTCAGTTATGATGCTTAGAATGATCTACGTCACCATTTATGGAACTAACTAATACACTGTCTTTCCACCTGCCTCACTTTATTATTTAACAATATTAACTGATGATGTAATTCAAGTGAAGTGCTTTATATGAACACCATAAAAAATTACGAAGTAGTTTTTTAAATTAAATTTTTGAGTGATGAAGCTAACAATAAAAATAATTCTTTATTATACACAGCACAATTTAATTACAAAACTCATACTGCAATAAAAATAATTCATTGTTTAGATTAAAAGTTGTTATGGATGGAGAGAGAAAAGATCAGAAAAAGAAATATGTATTAATATTACTAATGAAATGGAATAATGCCAGTTTAATAATGAGGGCATCAAGGTGTCTAGCCATCCCAATATATAGAAGAAAATTGTTCCAAACTCTTACACTGTGGATTAAAAAGCAGTAAGAGTGACATAATATTCGATACTTGCTAACAGTAGAAATTGTATACGTTCAACGTCTTCCTTAAGGTAACCAGGAATAAAATAGTTTAAAATTTTATACATCATGACAAAGTATAAAAAACTGAGGAGGACACTTGAGAGAGCAATAACAATTGCACATCATCTGCATAAAATATTATTGAACAGCATTTGGGGACATAGCCCATGTTCGTTAATGTAAATAATAAAGGCCCAGAATAGAACCTTATGGAACACCTGAATGAATTTGTAATAACAGCGATGACCTATTATGGACTTGCGAGAATTGTAAAAATAACAGTTATAGCTGTCATGTGCACCTGTCCTATGGCAGCCTTAAAGGCACAAATTGACATCCTAACATTACATCTCCATGTAAAGTGGGTAACCGCTCTAAGTGACATCAGCCTAAAAAGAATAAATCGCCTAATGCCGCAGTTTACGGATGGAAAACTAAAAATTTTTAAATAAATTTGACAAAGAACCTACATCCCATCCCTTGCTGATGCCACGCCAAGTTATCCAAGGAGGATCCTCCGTTTGGTACACAGCTGAATTTAGAATGAAAGGATTTATGAGCCATTATTAGGTCTATATTGTTCATTCAATCGAAGAAATGAAACAAAGGTAAAAAAGTTATTAAGAAAAATCCGTTTTCTTTAGAAGATTGCTTTGTATGAATACCCGTGTTGCTTTCTGTATATGGGAGCAGGTGTTGTCAACGGTCCAGCCACCCAATTGACCTGATGAAGCCTCCCACCTCCTTTCGTCCGCTTCATCAAAGATCCACGCCGGTGGTCAAACAGACTGAAACGTAGGCCTGCTGATTTTCTCGACTGTGAGCGTGGATTCGATACCTACAAAGGGCGTGACGATTTATCTAGTGTCAGTTATTGAGGCAATTCTACGGGCGCAAATTATACTTGCGAAGCCACTGAAAGTTTGCACAGTAAAAATGCGTGCCAAATTTTAGCTTACTTGCAATATTTTTCAGGTTAAAATTTCCCAATCCCTTTTTTCCTAAAATTTCCCTTCATCCAAGCTGTGCTGTGTGTCTCATAGGGTTGTCCCTTGAGGTTCAACAATACCTTAAAGAAAAATAATAAAAGTGGTTTCCACGGTATCTATTTCTCTATGCCAAGAGGGACTAAAAAGGAAGGAAGTACGACGCCGTTTTCGTCTCTTCAACTACACTCAGTCAAAATCATTAGAGTGACCAATTTTGTACTGATGTGCTTTTAAGAAGCTGCGCTTGGTCGTTATTGCAATCCGTAGCACTTCTAACAATTGACGATGTTGGTCGATTACTCGATATGCGATACATCCAAGTAAATATTTGGGGTTCATCCCCGTAGGTAAAGGCAAACAATTGGAAGTTGAGCGCCTACGAATCATCTCATCCCTATAAATGCTACTGCGGCTTGGCACACATGGAATGAAATTGTTATTGTTGGGGATCAGTGGATTCCGAAATTTCTTGGTACTACTCCAGCACAATTTCACATATTTCGTGGTTAAACACATTTTTTCATCCCTGAAACCGATCTAATTGCAGCTCAGCATAGGCCGCCCCTTGACTTTACTGTGTAATGCGGATTGGTACTTCTACTACTGTTTGATATTTCTTTAACTCTCATCGTCTTAAAGTGAAATATTTCACTTTCAGTCAATTAAATTTTTCAATAGCAAGAAAATATGACCCTCTTATTTTAGTAATGCCATGAATAATGAACTTAACCACTACTAACCTAAACCCTTGTTTCTATGCGGGAGAAAAGAAACCCAAAATTCATAGACCACAAAGCAAATCCTTGGGACGTTCTAAAATTATTGTGCCACAAAATATTTGCTTCAGTTGTGTTCGTTTAACAGGAATTTCCAAATTATATTCGCAAGCGAACGAAGGAAATTCCATTAAAATGCTTAGCTACCGCTGAGACTTGATTCCGGCTTTGTTTGCTAAGTTTATTTACATTCTGTTTTGACGTTGCCTAAGAAATTAGGAGAAACACTTTTAGAAATGGAAAGCATTACAACTTGTGGGTTCAATTGGAAAATTATTTCGGAATTAAAGGAAAGTGGAGCAACGTTCATTGTACTAAATTGTTAAATATTTACATACTTAAATATGCTTTTACATCTTTGTCCGAGATCCTTGCGGAACAAATTATAAGGCTCTTTAATATCTGTACCGGGTAAGAGGCAATATATCCGAACACACGAGCACATGAGCTGCAAATTGCCGTAAAAATGGAGACGGAGGTTATTGTCTTTGAAAATTTACTGTTGCTACTGCGTATAGCATGTTTTTTCATCTCTTTTGCTGCCACACGACATCCTGCGACACTCCACGCACGACAAGGGTTATTCTGCGACGCGCGGCAAGTGCCGCAGTGTATTTTCGTCAACAACATACAATGATATAATCGGTGTCCGTATGTGAATTTTAACACGTTGGCTGCCACAATTAGCATAAAAACTTTCCTAAGAAAATTGCATGT
Organism: Dasypogon diadema; assembly: GCA_006980735.1. Taxonomy (NCBI): domain Eukaryota; kingdom Metazoa; phylum Arthropoda; class Insecta; order Diptera; family Asilidae; genus Dasypogon; species Dasypogon diadema. The sequence continues at coordinate 12,568 of QYTT01090247.1, forward strand.
TAAAATGCCTTTGTCGTGAGAGATCTTTATTTTATCATTACTTCTTCTTTTCTTTAAGGTATTGCCTAAGCTTAGGGGACAACCCTATAATGAACACAGTACAGCTCAGACGGAGGGAAATTAGGGAAGCGGAGATTGGGAAATTTTAACCTGACAAATGTTGCAAATGTACCACAACTTTTGGTATTAAATTACTGTGCGACATCCCAGTTTCTTCTCGAGTACACTTCTTGTCAGTAGAATTGCCTCAACCACTGGTACCCAGTTATACTGCCGTGCTCTGTGCAAAATTTGCATTGTTAATCTTTACTGCTAGCTCTTTAAAAACTACCTCCTGCGATGACTCTTCCTTACTCAGGGTTGGCACACTCATCCTTAGCAACATCCTTGAAGTCGCAGAAAGATTTATAAACACCTCTACCTTGTCGGCTGGCCCTTTTAGTTGCTAGCCGATGCCTCTCAGTCGCTGGAGTATTAAGGGGATTGTAATGAGAAATCGATGCCAACGAACATATATAAAAGAAAAGAAAACAATTCGAAATATACCCACTTGGTTTTCTTCTTCTCAATCGTTCTTCCAGAAAACGCGCATTTCCGTGGTCTCGTAGATTCTTCCATCGATTCCTACATTCCGATCTTAAAAATTTTTTTCTTTATTATCATATAAATAAGCTTAATACGAAAGTAAAAACACTTATCACTTTTCACAAATTTTACGCTATTTTCTTCCACTCCTTCTCTTTCAGGACGTCTTTTATAATTTTGCCCGCAAGATTATAAAGAAGTGATCTTACCAGCATCTCTTTTATTATTATTTGACGTTGGCATTCCTGAGGCGGGGCGACGGAAAAAATAGGAAAAGATCTATACCGACCGAGCATCCCCATCATTATGTATGATGTAGTATGTCTACGGCAAGCGAGACCAGGACTCATGCCATGCCGATGAGATTGCTGGATTTCATTGATCGAAACGCACTGCATTTTTAGCAATCTTTGTTTCGTCTTATTAGAACAGTTAGTGACGTCAGATGTCTTGGCCATGGAGTTTGGCTAATTGGTATAACACTTTGTCGAGTCAACAATTGATTTGATTTCATGGAAGTTATGAAAAAATAATTTCATTTCATTTCTTATTTTTAATAGGCTGATAGCTTTCGCAATTCAAATTAAATGGCTTAAAGCCAAAATAATGTGTAGTTTACATTAATATTTTTTTTCGAATAGACAGGCTAGTCTTAACCATGATGTGGTTGACGAAGTGGCAAAAATCAAGCAAAACAAACGAATTTCTGATGTCACGAAGTTATACCGAGATGAACATGAAGATTTGGATTGGAATAAGCCCTTAATACTTAATAATGTGGGAATTTCGACCTAGTATGAGAGCCGAAATCCCCACAGCCTTTTATCCTTTTAATAGAATAATAAATAACAATACCACTTAAAAGTTGCGTTTATATATTGGACACCTACGTACTCTGGCACAATTGTATTGATGATGATGACGAAGTATTAGTAGAAATAAATCATTATGAGTATGACAATTTGGATGACTTCGGGAAGGCATGGATACGGTCAAAGGACCGGCTCTTCTTTGCTAATGGGGTCGATTATCTGCCATGACAATACGAGGGTTGCTATTTATGTATTCGGATGGTGTTGCTAGGCGCCATCTGACATATCCATAGTAAAGTTTGACATTTTTAAAGGTTTTGTCATATGGACGCAATTTATGTTGCTTATAGTGACTTGAAAATTTCAAAAAATGGAATTAACCGTGAGAATTTTCGGTCGATGATTTACCACGACTTTCAACATGAATTATCTGCCCAAGAGTGCAGAGATCAACTCATTTCGGCTTTTGGCGATAAAGCAGCATCTAAACCACTGTATATCACTAATTTAGTGAATTCGATCGTGGCGGTCATTCGCTCGTGAACATTAAATCATTAAATATGAAGGTCGCTCAAAATTGGTTGTTGTGCCGGAAAACATCGATTCTGTGTGCCAACTGATGATGCACGATTGTCATGTGATACACCGTGAGATTGAGACATTCCTAGGCATTAATATGACAAACATACACAAGATTTTTCATGAATATTTAGTCGTGAAATTTGTTCGTGTAGAATTCCGCATAATTTGACAATTGCTAAAAAAAAGAATCGTGCAGATCATGGCATCGAAAGCCGTGTATAATATCTACACAGGTGACGTATTTCGGATCTATGCGTATGAGTCCAAAAGCAAACAGCAGTCAACTGCATGGGTCTTCCATTGTGAGCCAAATCCAACAAAAGTTGTTCACGTAAAAAGTACTTCGAACCAAACAGTCACCTGTTTTTCGAAACAAATGGACATTTGGCTGTAATGACACTAGAGGATCATAGAACGATAAATTCTGAATGATACGCAACCATTTGTTTACTAAATGTCTTTGAAGAAATAAGGAAAAACGACCAGCGACGCAGGATCATTCTTCACCATTTTCATTTTCAATGATAAATATTTGTTTTTATTTATTATTTCAGATACATAGTAACCTTTGTAGGAAGCAGTTCTTGAAGTCATAATGAATATGTTTTGTCTTCATAGTAAAAATTGTTTGAACCAGAACAAAAAACGTGTGAAATTTTTAATCATAATAAATCCGATACTAACGGCAGTAAGCTCATCCACAACGTGGAAATCTACGGCAAAAATAAAGCAACAGCTTCAGTCAATATTAAGATGAATAATAAATTAGAAGAAAAACAATTCTAATAATTAGAGAACGAAAAAAGAACATAAAAAGGAGCTGTAATTGGTTTAGACCAATTATGTTATACCCTAGACGTAGGGAAAAAAAGAAAATAATGCGCTTATAGTTAATTGTTCGCGGCTACTTATTCTTACATATTCGGAGCTGACCTTCAAATCTGCAGGCAGCCCTACTATCCGCAACCTGTCGACGCACCAATTAGCTTCAATTTGCCAATTCGTAAATATTCCGTAGACCTGTAGTAAACCCTATCCGCCATATTGGACCCGCCATTTTGAATTTCCAAAACTTGACTCCAGAATTTGAAATCATGTGGCAGCCCTCTGAAGGAGTTGGCCGATTAGTTAATTTTCTGCTAGAATATTTAGATTTTACTAAAGTGCTTGCGTGCCAAATTTTATCCATCTAGTTCGAAGGGTTCTCGTTTTAAACGGAAAATATCGATTTTTTATTTGATATAGCTGGAGGTTTCATATGACAACCCTATGAAGGAGTTGTCCAAATGGCTCATTTATAAAATTGACCTTTCATTTTTAATAAAGTGTCTGTGTAGCAAATTTCAAGTCTCCAGCTTAAGGCATTCTTGA
>QYTT01090248.1:0-12253 GCA_006980735.1 Dasypogon diadema
AAAATATTTGGAATTCTTAGGCAGTGGTGGACTTCTTGTAGGAATCTTTCCACTAGAGTGAGGAAGCATTTAGTAACTACCTGTATTATGCCACTTATAAATTATTGCGACTGTCTATATGCCTGCTCGATTTGTCTGTGGTTTGAGGCGCTTCTCCCTTTGCCAAGGGAATTCTTGGTATGAGCTTGAGTGAACATTTGAATTTCCAGAAATGTGTTTTTATCTATAAAATTATTAATCGTAAAACCCCTAGCTACTTGAATGATAATGTCAAATTTCTAAATTCTATTCGGACCCGTAATATGCTTATACCAGTGTCCAAATATTTGCAATTTAAAAATTCCTTTTTGTGTACATTGATAAGTTATGGAATGGTTTACCTATGGAATGTAAAGTTGCTCCTACTGAGGGTCAATTTAAGCAGAAATATTTCAATTTTTGTATGGATTGATGTATGCCATTTTCCAATATGTTTCACTTGAATATATTTTTAGTCTTCGCTTGTCTAGACCTCTGTAACTACGTACCTAATTGTAATTATAATATTCAATTCAATTACTCACCTGAAGATAAATTATTGCAATCTTATGCAAATGTACTTTTTAAGGGTTAGGCCTTTGTACATATTCTTTAATAAATTTATTTATTTATTTAAAAAGTGCAAGGAAACATAGCGATTATCCACCCCATTCTCCATCTTATCCGGCAAAAAAAAAATTTATGCGCTAGTAAATTCAGCGCATAACAACATAAGAGAACTTCTGTAACTGGCAATTCAAGTAGCTCCTCAGTATACAGTGCTGAGATCAAGATGCTAAGATTGCACTATCCATTAGAATTGCAATTAATGCACACAAGTCGGGTGTATATCTTTATTCATTTTATGAAAGGAACAGGACGTAGAGTACATGTACAGAAGCAAGCTTTACCATGCATGCGTTTGTTTTGAGATTGTAAATAGGTATGTTTAGAAAATGAAATAAGTTTTTCGGGTTGTTATTGTAAATGTAAATAAGCCTAATGTAATCATCCTTCCCAGAGCTCTCTTAGGTACATTATTTTGCTCTCAGTGATACAGCATAAAAAGCTTTTAATGGTGAAGTAAACATGAATCGAAATGCAAGTACACTTCGGTGGTTGGCACTGTTGGATTTGCTCTAAACTATCGTTTCACTTTGTCACGTGAAATTTCAATCCACCAAGCGTTAAATCGCATTAAAACACCTTTGGAAAGAGGAGGTATCGATGCATAGTTACTTTGACGGTAAATTACTCTATTTTTAGGGAGTATCATTAAGTAAAGGAACACTTGAAGTATTTTTTTCATCCTTGCATAACCAAAACGTCAAACTCTCATGGATTAGATATGGCTGGACTAACCCGCAGCGTGAGACGTCATACAACGATAGCATTTCAAGTTTGCAGTTACGTCGAGATTTAATAGTAGCTCTTAGTAAAGAGTTTTTTTTCCACTAAAGTGATTATATATGACATAATAGCTCTTTTACTATGATTATTTGATAGACGAGATATATTTTTTGGAACCATTGGTGTGTTTAGTTGCAAAGATTGTAACTTATCCAGGTCTAGGGGTGAGTTAGTTACATTTTTTTAATGCAAAATCGATAAATTTCTAATCCCCCAAAAACGATGCCATGAGGAGTGAAATAAACGTGGGCAGGTTTATCTCTTTCATAATGCAGTAATTTATTAACTCAAATAATGAAAAACCCTTAACTAGCACTATTCCTATATAACTACCTTATCTAATGAATCAAGAACTAGATAGTAATAAAGAATTACTTAACCCAGACCTGGGATGTGGCGGATTCCTGGTCCTCCGGTTGAAAAGTCGCACGTTGGATCGAAATCCTTCATCAGCTTCTGGCTGCACAACCACCGATAATTTCTGTATGCACTGCAACTTGCTTTTTTTATTTTTCTCCTTTTTTTGGTATTAGAAGAGTTATATTTACTGGCTTTAATTTAGGCGAAACTTTTACCAACAATTCTTGTCCGAGCACAGCCGTCAAAAAGAAAGAAGACCTCTTTCCCACCTCATTACTCTCGGATCCCCCCGTTTTCTCACCGGAAGGCAAAGCACCTTGCTGAATTTCTCGTAGCTCGTATTTTGAGAGATACGTGGCAGTTGGTATTTACGAATTGCAATTTAATTTTAAACATATTAATGACCTTTCAACCCCACGAAACATACCAGAGATTTTAGCGTCAATACCAATACCAATAAAATTACGTATTTCTGCCATAACTGTAGAGAAAGCTGGAGAAGAAGATGAAATTTGTAATTAAATTGCCCAAAAGACAAACAAAATTACCATTATTTGTTAGACTGCGCTGCTTTTTCAGTCATTATTCATAATACCTGGACATTGTGCATAATGACCTATTAGCCACTTAGTTCATAACATATGCATATAATTAAATATAACCTCATTCAAGAATTCACTCTGTAGATTTAGGTTCAATTTAAACTTTCCAAGCGTTGAAGAACGTTTACATTTTTCAAAGTAAATAAAACATTCATTTTGGGAGTATTTCCAAATCTTTACCTTATAAATACAAATGGAAGTATACATATTTCAATTAATTAGAAACGGACGATATTTTACTCATTTAATTGCCAAAAGGTTAGCTTTAGGGCTAAGGGAAACAATGGGTTTCTGCTTTGTGTTTCCATTTTTTTAAGAAACTTCTGACGAAAATTTGTTGTTTGTGTTTTGTAATACAAACGTATAAATGTAGGATTTCTTTTGTTTGCTTTGTGTTTTAAATGTAAAAAGCTTTTCTCTGTACTTCTTGTGAAATATGTTGAACTTTCATATAATTTATTTCGTCCAATGTATTTTAGAGAAATAATTAATATATATCGACTGCAACGAGATTTATGTTGAAAAAGCAAAAAGGTCATTAAAGGTGAAATTTTCCAAACATAAACAAGCCACAAGGCAAGCTAATCCATCCTCAGGCCTATCGAAACATTTAAAACAAACTGGCCATAAAATAGAAGTTAAAAACATGGAATTGTTAAGAAATTTTAATGGAGGCAAGAATATCTATATGAAGCATATGAAATTAAAAAGTTTAAACAAGACGGTTACTTCTTAGTTAATTAGATTTCTGCACATTACAAGAGTATTCTTTCCTCCAACCAGCGTGGCTTATTGTCTGGCAGATCTACTACCACGAACCTATTAGAATTTACTTCTAATACAATCACTGGTTTTGGTAACAACTTGCAGGCCGACTGCATATACTTTATACATATAATTTTCTCAACCCGTTATTATGTAGAAATTGCGGAAGCTTGGATTTCCAGCTATATTTTTAAAGTGGATCCATTCCTACTTATCCGAGAGGCCTTATCAGGTACTATTCCGTGGTTCCCGCTCAAGGGTCATAGAAGCCACATCTGGGGTGCCCCAGGGAAGTCATCTTGGCCCCTTATTTTCGTTACCTCTCTTGATGACATTGTTTGCCTATTGAGACACTCCAAAGTGTTGATCTATGCTGATGATATGAAGATCTTAGATCATATATAGGTGATGTAGGTGACTGCGTTTCCTTTCAGAGGGACTTAAACGTTTTCCACAACTGGTGTAGATAAAATGATTTAGAACTTAACATAAATAAATGTGAGGTTATGTTGTTCTACAGAAACCGTGCTCCTTTTATGTGTGACTACACCAAATTATATTTTATTTCTCATATTACTCATATTGTTTTTAGAGGCAACACCATGCTTGGTTTTATTAAGCGGTGGTCCAACGAGTTCACTGATCTTCGTGTTGCACTAACTTTGTTCAATTCATTCGTAAGGCCGCTTCTGGAGTATGCGTCTCAGGTCTAGAATCCTTTCTATGTTCTCCACATTAAACGCATAGAGTCCGTCCAGCGCAGCTTCGTTAGGTTTGCTCTCAGGGAATGAATGGTCCTCTCATTCTTTCTCCTCAGGAGCGCCTAGTACTGCTCTGCTTGGGTTCCTTGGAGAAACGACGTAGAATTGCTGACATTGTTTTTGTCCACCAACTATTAAAATCCCACATTGACTCTCCGGTACTCCGTGAGAAGGTTTCCTTTAGGATTAATGGTCACGGTCTTAGGGGCGTCCCTCTTTTAAATGTGAACTCTTCGAGGACTAACTATGGGAGACATGAGCCTATTAACAGCATGTGCATAACTGTTAATCGTGTTGGAGAGCATTTTGATTTGAGTACCACTAAGAATATTCTAAAGTCTCATCTTTTCTCTGTTTTTTGGTTGCTTGTTTTGTCTTTATACTAACATTTACATGCATGCTTGTCGGAGAGCTCAAACTTAACACATTTCTTTGAAATGTGTGAACGCGTACTGCGGAGATGGGTAAATGTTTCTTGGCTCCTCGCTAAGAAGTGCGCCTTCTGGGCTAGAAGGGAAACTCTATTATTATTATTGATTAACTTGAATTTAAAAATGAAAATACGTTTTTAACTAACTAGTGCTCCGCACTATAGCTTTGTTTTTGTATTATAACATTAGATAAATTTAGTCGTCTCTCCCTGATCATACCCTAAGAAGGCAAAACGCGTCGGCTTTTAGAATTAATGAATGTAGGAAAAAACACTCCCACACGCGTAAGGTTAAATGCATTTTAACCCTCTTACTACCCATATAACAGATAAGCCAATATATCGGCTCACGGGTAGTAAAAGGGTTAATTTATGTAACAATCGTGTTAGTTAAATACGAGTTTATAACAAAGGAATAACGGTATCGTTACTTATACAATTTCAACGGTAATACAATGCAAATTTTAAAGACTGTGATGTTTTGCAAATCATAAACAACTGTGGTCTTAATCGAAAACAAGACTAGGTACGACTGTGATAGTAAATACAATCGACTGGACTGCTAACATTTAAAATAAGGAATTGCAACTGTTACAATTAAGGGCTCACAGCTAGTGATCTGCTGCTGATCGGCTAATCTGCTGCTAGTGCTGACTGACATGCCTATATCTGGCCATCCTGTAGTTGGTTCGGCCCGAAAGAATCGTCTGCATTACACTTTGATTCCAAATTTCGCCAATGCTTCATCATATCACAGCTTGCATCTATCAACTTTTGTACGCAATAGCGCCCAGCGCGACCCTTTCATCTTTTTTAGCAACAAGATCTCCAAATATATAAGATTTTCTTGGCTTACTTGATTTATTACAGTTTTTACGAATTTCATTTTGAATTTTGTTGATTTGATGACCGAATCTTATCTCTTTCTTCATCAAAGTCTTCCACTGCAGTTTTTTGTATCGAACCCCAAAAAAATCCGAAGTCTGTAGGTAGAGCGTCCCTCGGGGAACCCAAATCACGCCCATGTTCTACAATTTTTCTTAGTTTTTCGCTAATTGCGTGTTGTATGGAATTTTTGGTCATAGCGGTCGAAGTAGGCACTTGATTTTTTTTCCCGAAATAGCTTACCAGTGCAGTTGTTGTATTTAAAACATTTATTTCAATACACTTCACCATTGTCTCAAAAAAAAAAATGTTGAATTTTTTCTTTTACCAAAACAAAAACTAACTTGAATGTTCTATGGCAATTTTAAGAACAAAGTTCCATAATTGTTTTTTTTAGAAACTAGTTCAAAAACTTCCTTAGTTCATCAACTTTACATGGTGCAAACTTTATCAAGTTATTTCAACGGCATCATACTTAAATTTCGGTTCAGATTGTACTAAGTGTAAAATTTAACAACTTTAATTGGGAAGTAAAAATAAGTAAAAGTGAAAATTAAATAAAAATAATTATTGGATTTAAGTCGAGTGACCGTGATCGAGAGAGTACATAACGCCTACATGGAAGGTCGTAACCCTGGAACTAGGCCTGGCCTGTAATGAGAGACCCTGAGATAGTGGATGCAATTGTTGAGGAAGTTGTCAGAGATCCATCATGCAGTGTAAGGGATGTGGAGCGACGAACTGGAATTTCGAAATCACAAGCACATCGCATACTCAGAGACGAGGGATATCATCCATACCATATTCAAAAGGTGCAACAATTGAAACCAGAGGATTATCCCAGAAGAGTGACATTTTGCCAAGAAATGTTGAAAAGACAGGCCGAGAATGAAACCTTTTTTGATAAAATATTGTGGACCGATGAATCCCACTTTCGACGCAATGGTATTTTTAATATTCACAATTATCATTCGCGGAGTTTTGGAAATCCGCACCTAGCGCGTGAATCCAATTTCCAAGAACAATTTAGCGTAAATCTTTGGTCCGGAATAGTGAAAGGGCAGTTCATAGACCCGTTTCAATTACCAGATCGTTTAAATGGTGAGTCCTACCTCCAGTTTTTGACAGAAAACCTTAATGAATTGTTATATGATGTTGATTTAGAAACACGAAGAAATATGTTATTTTAAAGTGATGGTGCTCTGTGCCATTATGCCAACGTCGTGGGAAATTACTTAAATCAAAGATTTGAAGGAAAATGAATTGGCCGCGGTGGGTCCATCGCCTGGCCTCCACGGTCACCCTATTACAAGGGCTACTACAAGGAGCTGGTTTATTGTAAAAGGATGCAGAAATTTGGCAGATTTGTCGAGTAGATTAAGAGCGGCAGAAGGGAACATCAAAAGAAACAGACAAGCATTCATTCCAGTGAAAGAGAATTTTGTGTGTATAAAAACTCCTGTCGGGACAATATTCTCAAACAGAAAAGTGAAAATATCAAAAATTGAATACCATGCTGTAATGAAATTTCTAACAAAAGATAGATTAACACCGACGGAGATCAAAGAGCGAACGGATCGTGCATATGCAGAATCTTCAACGTATTTTCGATGATTAAGTATTGGTCAAAGCTTTTTCGCTGGGGACAGGAGTCAATTGAAGATTGTCGAGGACCAGCAACGGTAGTTACGCAGGATAACGTGGATTTAGTTGAGAAACAAGTGTCCTTCGGATTCTTCATGAGCATTTGGGTATGACAAAAATCAGCGTAAGATGGACACCGCGAATTCATTCCTCAGTGCAGAAAGTTGAGTGCTCTCTGCAATTTTTGGAGTGTAAAGATGACGTATACAGATGTCCTCTATAGGGTTGTAACAGGGGATAAAACTATAGTTCTTTACCATGATTTTTTGTCCAAAAGGGATTCATTCGCTCCGGAAAACCAGTGCTGATTAAAGCGGAGGTCACACAAAGCACCAGAAAAGTTATGGTAACAGTTTTCTATGATACTGAAGGTATTCTGTTGCTGGACTTCAAGGAATGTAATACCTTTGTAAATGCTTCTACGAAAGTTACATTAAGCCATTGAAGAAAAAAGGTGAGGAAAACTGTCCCGAAAAGTACTACTCTTACAAGATAATGCGCTCGTACACACTGCTGCTATTTCAAAGGCTGCTGTTAAGAAATGCGGCTTATAGGAATTGGATCATCTATCTTACATTTCAGACTTAGGTCCAAGTGACTATTTTTTTGTTTGCCAAACTAAGATCAAATTTATTTTTTCAAATAGGCGGCATTTTGAAAACAAATTTTAACTTCTTATATTTCAAAATGTGATAAAGTATATAAATTGAGATTTAAACACTGCTACACTTCTTATATCGATTAGATTGACTAAATTTTGTATATTCTTTAATATTGAATTAATAATCATTGTTTATCTGACAAGTTGCCGTAAAATAAAAACAATCACAAATGAAATTAGCATCGAACTCATTTAGCAGTAGAATTAATCATCAAAGCGTTTGTAGATAAATAATCTATCTTAGCTGTTCAATAAAAAAAACCAGGATAATTATCTACAAGAACACCTCGCGGCATCCAAATTTTTTTCCAATCTAATTGTGTGTTTTACTACATAATTACCTAATTTAATATATTTGTTAAATAACATTGATTTTCTTTCTCTCGGCTCAGGACAATTTGAGAAATTGTATCTAAGGAACAGCAAAAAGTGCAAACAATTTTCTTTAGAAACCTGCCACTATGGCGTTGAATTATCATAAGAAATTAGGGAGCAGAAAAATGGGCTGTAAACGAATTCGACATTTTGGTGTATTCTGATTTTGGGTAGAAATAAATTATTTCTTTCTATCTGTGAATAAATTGCTGATGAGGTAAGCAAGCTTTTCTATCGTGGCTTTTTCACTAGGGCCTTTCAAAATTAAGAAAATAGTAGGAGCTAGAAACTTTTTTGAACATAATTATTTCATTGAGCCATTTAACGCGGTGTAAATTAAAAAAGTTGAGTATTTAATAATGAGGGTTAAAGTAAAAGTTGTGTAAAATGCAATGATGCTAAAATATGTACATATATTTTCTCTCCTGGTGACATGGGTACGAATCCAGTACTGGTGACAGCGATTTATCTGAGTATGAGTAGTTAAGGCAATTATACTGACAAGAATTGTACTTTTGAATAGGGTTGATTCGATACCAGGGAGGTATCAATACCAGTATACATTACAGTGCTCAAATCCTGTCGAGTATCGAATCAAAAGTATCGATACCTACTAGTATCGTATCCATATGAGTACTTTTTTTAACTATGCGGTTGATCATAATAAACCGTAGAGGATACATTCACAAAGATTATAAGAATGCACAAACATAAATACAATAAAACTTAGTCGAAGAACTTTTCCTCTGAGAGTCCACTCAGAAATATCAATTTTTCTAAATGTTTACCGGTAAGCCGATTTCTAGTTTTTGTAATGATTGTCTCTGCTTTGGAAACCAAAAATCATACATACACTGTTCTGAATCATCCGATTCACTACCTGTTACAGGAATATCATATTTTATAAGATCTTTTAGTTTTTGTACTCATATGATCCGATACCACCACTTTGATTCGATACTTACTTGGATCGAAACGACAGGGTATCGATACCAATTTTACTCGTATCGAATGAAAAGTATCGAGTAAATACTCGTATTCACTTGTATCGAATCAACCCTACTTTTGAAGCCACTGGGATGTTGCACAGTAATAATTTCATGTCAGAAAACCGTGACTCACTCGCAACATTTGTCAGGTTAAAAGTCCCCAATCTCCGTTTCCCTAATTTCCTACCGCCTAATTAGTCCTAGTGCTGTGTGCATCATAGGGTTGTCTCCTGAGCTTAGGCAATACCTTTAAAAAAGCCATTTTAAAGTCATGCCTTAAGACAGTAGTTCTATGTTTTTCCAAAAAAAGAATCAATAACTTTATCAATTTATTCAATAGGAGGTAGGGAAATTAACCTGACAAATGTTACAAGTAAGCCACAATTTTTGGCGTGAATTTTTACGGTGCAACATCCCCGTGGCTTTGCATGTACAATTCTCGTCCATAGAATCGCCTTAACCACTGGTACTTAGATATATCACCACGCCCTGTGCCGGATTCGATCCGACGCGAACAGAGGAGAAAATCTGCAGTCGTGCGCCTCATCCCGCTCGGCCACCAGCCTGGGTAATTTACTAGCGAAGTGTATTTTTGCTCCCATATAAAATTCATCTTTGTAAATAAAAACAAACTGATATAGGGAAAAACTTTTCACAGCCTTGTTGAGGTGTCCATGGTTATACGGACTAGGCTTTAGTAATGCTAATGAGATTTCCTTACCGTCGAAATCGAAACACATATTATTTTGGTTTCTTCGGTCACAATGAATTTAATCTGGAGTGATTCTCTTTCTCGAGATATCGACCATTTTGCTTACTTTATACAAAAATTACCTTTTCATATAAAAAAGATGATTTATTTATTATCCCCATACGTCTTGCGTTATGATGGTTGATCGCATCTTGAGAGGATCTTTCTGTAGGTATTAAACATATTCAAAATTCGGCCCATAGTCATATAAAGCTTTCGACTTCAGCCCTTTGAATTTGTACCATCAATTCCGGACCACCCTGTATATAGATTCTGAGTGCCTAATTATGAATGTGAAATCAGATTTTAAAAGTCCTGGATGATGGATTCAATCAGGAGTTTGGAGTGATTTATGATTTATTTATTACCGAAATCAAGCTGCACAAGAATTGCCAGACGGTCTTTTTCAAGTGCTGTATGTTTGTGGGAAGCAGCCTTAATACCCAAAAAGCAGCACGCAAGATAACACCAAAGAGAACAAGAAGAAGAATAAGGGGGACCACCAAGCATCCGGAGGAGAAATAGGGCGAACTGTGGAAGAAGGAGCTGGGCATCATCCATCCATCCCTCGCATACAGCATAATGTTTATTTAAGATTAGTTTAGTTTTTTTTAATGTTAAGTTAGTGAATTTACTTGGAGTTTGTATCACGCAACCCGGTAATCCTGCATGTATATCTGAAGTTACCTTTAAAAGGGCGGTTTCAGAACTATGAGATGGACGAAATATAAAAAAAATAGTTCCACCTGGGGCCTTTGATTCGCTTTCCAGTCCAGCTCAATGCATTTTGAAGCTTAAAATTGTTTACAATTTTTTGATTGTGGGCAATTTTTGTTTTTATGCTTATGGAAAAGAAAAATTAAAAAACTGCACTGCCCTTTTCCAAAATTAATACAGGGGTTTTTTTTCCTTGAATTATTTTTTTTTGAAGGAAATTAGAAAATGAAGGCCAAATATGTGAAAAAATCTTCCCTGAGGAAGAGGCAAAAAAGGTCCGGAAAGCTCGTGTTTTTGGAAAAAGGAACCTGAATTTTTTTCACATATTTGGCCTTCATTTGCCAATTTCCGTAACAAAAATTTCAAGGAGTAAAAAAACCCTGCGTTGATCTTGAAATTGAAAATTTCTCACAATATGATTTATTCCGACAATTTATCTTTCATGAAATAATTAAATTAATAGTTTTTTTAACCAATTTGTATGCCGAACAACAAGGCAAAAAGTATACACTAACAAACGAATAGGAAATTCGTACATTTTTAGGGATAAACTTTATAATGGGAAGTAATAAATTACCAACCTATCGTAATTACTGGTGTACCTACATGGGAAGCTGATATATCAGGTAATTAATGACAGTCAATCATTTTGGTTGGATTCTGTTCAATGTACACTAGGTAAAGGCAATATCAATTGTGATAAACTTGATAAAGTTAAATTTTTTCTGAATATGAAGCAAAATAATTTCATGCGTCATTTGAATCCAAGGGCACCTTTTGCAATTAAGAGAGCCAATTATTAAATTTAAAGGACGCAGCATAATAAAAGAGTATTTTCCTAACAAATCATAATCGAAAGAAGTTTCAAGGTGTGGATTGTTTGAGACAAATCTAATTATCAAATAGCAAATAAATATCTTGGAGAGAAGGTTGTGAATAGCCATACTTGCAATGCTGATCAAAAATAACCTACTATTCATTTCGACAGCGTGTTAATGTGTAATTTTGATGGATAGATGAGTCATAAAGAAGTTAAGAAAAGTTTGCTGTCGTTTAATACTGTGGCGGAACTCTCCACGCACTTTGTTGTGTGGCATTCCGGCACATCGAGTAGGCAGTGTATCTCAAGAAAAACAATTTAGATTTTTAATGAGTTTTGTTTTATCAGTTTCGACTTCGACACTTTGCAGACGAAGAGCTCCTGTAAATAAAACAAAATTTTATTTCCGCAAAATTAAGTTTTATTAAGAAGAACCAAATACAATTTTGTATGTTTTAATTTGCAATTATGTTAATTACCATTAATAACTTTTTCGCTCCATAACTGGTGATCCCGAAAACACGGACCAATCTGATGGAGTCTGGAAACCTTGACAGGCGGACTGGTGAACTCCCGAACTCATGCCAACTTCAGCTCTACTGTTGGCTTACGCCAACGCCCACGCCCGCGGCGTCCAAGCATGTTCCAACGACGCTTGAGGCCTGAGTCCCTAAAATTGCTGATCTGCTTGTAGTGGCGTTGCATGTAACTTAGACACGAGCAAGTTATCTCCCCCAAGCTCGTCCGGCGACATTCAAGCACTTCAACAACATCTGAGTACGTCACCGATTCAAGAGCAAGTTCTCATGCTCCAGAGCACATATTAGGTTCCAGAGTACACAAAGACTGCGGAGCCCCAGACGCCAAAGACCAGAGCATGGCCAACGATGTATTGACACTCGCGCCGATCCTGTTCCGACGTACATGTTAAGCACGTCGGACGCTCACGCCCGAGTCAGTCTCGACGTTCACGGCAAGCACGATCGAATTGACACTCGCACCCGAACCAGGGGCCCTATTCACGAATTCGATTCGATTACTAATACGATACGAATATCATATTCG
>QYTT01090250.1:32664-50882 GCA_006980735.1 Dasypogon diadema
TGGACAGAGAAAATCTTTTTCTTTTTTTGGCGTCACGTTCTAATATGGGAAAATCTTAGATTTCGTGACTATGTCATAGAAAAATAACAATTAAGCTGTCTTTGTATTTTCTGTTTCCTACAATTTTATGGACAATTTCCTTTATATGGTTGGTGTGAAATTACTTCAATATGAGATTAAAATAATTTCAGAAAGTTAGACTCGAATAACTCGGGAAAAATTTTTCCATTGAGACCCTGTAGTGAGCCTGACCCTGAGTCTGTCTAACAACTTCAGTCCACACGAAGATGCTTTCCTTCGACATAAAGAACTTTAAAAAGTGTTGTTGCAAAGAATTGTGGAGGCTCTTAGACCTCATTTGTGGTCTCAAAGGAAGCCTAACCGCGGTCTTCTTTAATATACATGAAAACTCATAAGATAGCTTCGTCGTTCGTGGGTTTGGAATTGGAATTGGTTGTGACTCGTAAAAATACTGACTAATGTCCTACAATCATTCCTTAAAAGGTTCGCCGAGATTAACTATTAGGCAGGATTACAATATTTATCTCTGCTAGCATTTGTTCAAGCGAAAGTTTGGTCACTATATTGATTAGAACATCCTCCGCCTTTATAATAGATAAGAGTATCCTGCATCTGTGTCCTAGATGTACACACAAGGCGCCAGCCTTATTTTCCTATCACTGAAAGAGTCATTCGCGTAAATATCAATAGAAGAGAGGGTTCTACCTCTCTTTCTGGTATCAACAGGAAAAATATTGGTAAGGAAGAAGGGACCCTCATTGTCTTTATTCTCTTGGTTCCAGAGTTGAACCTCATTTCGTTTAGAGAGAACAGATGTTCAACGATGGTGGCTAGGACCATTGCCGTGTATACCCAACATTCACGTGATTTTAAAACCGTCCTGGAAGTGTCCTTGGATTCTGTCATAGATAGATTCAACCCTGGTAGAGGCTCCAAAATATGAAGCACGTGTGGTGTCTATCCGTTCGACAAGATTCGTTCCCAAGATATGGTGTGCTATGGTGCTATCCCTTACAGCGAATACTTTAATCTTAATGAATTTTTTAATTTCTGTAGGTTTCTTTGAAGGAGGAGGATCTACGGTATCGTCGGATAAAATTGTTGTTTATGTTACTTCCGTCGATCCAAAATATAATATTACAGTTGTAGTTCCTCTGCTGGTGTATTAAGTGAGCAGAGCCCTCTTGCTATTTCTCTAATGTTCGATCCGAAGTGTACAAACTTCTATTCTACCCTATTTTGTTGGAAAATGATTAAAAGTCAGGTTTGAGGTTGGTGAAAATGGATGGCACTGGTAAGGCTCCCTTTCATAAAAAGCATAACCTGATTCCATAGTTAGTAAGTGACTACAAAAAGAATGGAAGATGCACTGAACAAAAAAGCACTTAGTATTCAAGGTTTGCGCAGATTTCAAAAGCATTGTCCATGGGTTGGATGCTACTTGCATTAATATCTGTGCCCAAAATTCATGAGCACTACCAATCGATTGGTGACGTTGGCATAATGTCACAAGAAATGAATTTTTTTCTCGAAGAATATTTCACCGGATGAGAAGACAAAACCTGGTGAAGCCCAAGTCAAATTACTTTCCTCACGTAATAGATTTCTTGAAAATTATAGTCGACAATCAAAACGGTATGAGGTATGTGGTAGCTTGCCATATGATGTATCCAGCAGAGAGTGGCTCTTTTAATCTGTGGTCAAGTAATGGGGCTCCGATACCTGTTTGGAAGTGAATTCCGTTCGCATGTTGTACTGTACAAAACTATTTAGTTCACCTTCGAATCTGACATTGATTGACTAACCGTCGAGTTAATGAGTGACGACTGGTGTGAGTTTCTAAAATTATATTCAGCGGGGATAAATTTGGCCAGCTTATAGATGCTATGAATGCTTGTGTGATGTGGGCCCCAAACAAGTAAAATATCTGTGATAATTCAGCTGCTTTAGATTCTGTGCTATTTACTGTTGGCCTTGGATCGGAATTGAAGTAGATACTGTGCAAGGCAAAGAATGCCACACTATTTTGTGCAACGAGGTCTAAAAGTGTGATAAACGAGGCCACCGTTGTATGGATGTAATTGTTACTCTCTTGCATGGATTCCATGTGAAATTTTTTTTGGAGCTCAATGGATAATTTGAGATTTTTTTTGCCTATTTTTTGATCATATGAATTGGCACTTTTGATGGAAAGAGGTTTCATGCGCAATTATCCAAGCAAATTATTTGTGGTGCGAGCCCCTAGGAAATGAATTCTTTGTGCAATTTTGTAGGCTTTATGTAATGATGTGGATTAGTGTATCTTTTAGCAAACATTAAAGGAGGGGTTGTTATACAACTTCTAATTGCTTTCCAGTACACCTCTATGAAATCTTAGGCAATCAAATTACTGTTAACCTGTTAATAACCAACACAGAAAGCTAACGTATCTTATTGTTCCGGGGACTTCCACAAATTAGACATGTATATGTGTGTGGGCCGGCTCTTATAACTTCTGATCAGTCGCAATACCAAAGGTGAAATACTTTTAACTTCCTACATAACTACAGTGAATAATTTACGCTCATGTCACAACTCATCTATCTGTTTACATTGTTTACACGTTTCATAATTTTAACCGCCCAACCAAACTTGAAATCTTTGTGACAACGACAACAAAAATTAATAAGTCTGCTTCCAACTTTGTATCATGAAAGGTTTCATTTTTATGTTGAACGTATACAACCTCATGGTCACCCGGTTTTTATGGGACATTTCTTGATAACCTTACACTATTCAGTTGGGTGTCGTATTTTTCCTGTTTCATATAATTCAACACCTGCTGAAAATGGCAAAAAGTATTGTACAGAAATTACAAATTAATTGTCGGTGGGTAGCGTGACAAGCTTTCGTGTACCTTGTGAATGGTTTTATTGATAAAACGCTTATCTAAGCGTTTTATTATCACCACAAAAGGTAAAAAGATGTGATAACGATATCTTCTTTCATTTTGGTGGACTTTTAATTAAGAAGAAATCAAAAACTTTCGCTACGTTTTCTTTCTCACCCACAACTCTCTTCTTTTGCGGAACGATAATAATCTCTAAGAAAACACAAAAGATATTTTGATATTTCTAATTAACGGGTTCATAAATATAAAAAGTGAAAATTAGGAAAAACATCCAAATTTACTTTTATAAATTTCGTATCATCTTCAGAACGACCTGCAGGGAAAGTGATAGTATTTATGATGTTAAATTGGATATAAAATTCCATTCTTTCCGTCTGTGTTAGTTAAATTTCAGGGATCACTCTCTGTTTTGTGAACATCGTTAAGATTTTTAAAGAGATTTGGATAATTAAGTGATTTTTGTGGTGCCGTGCTTTGGTCTAGTTTTGTGGTAAGTAACACTTTTTCCAGATATCTCAGAATCTTTCGTAAATATCCCCACTAAAGCTCCTAGATATTTTAAAATTGTCCCTGGACTTTTAATTTCTTTCGTATTGTGCCTATGGTATGAAAGAAAGAACCAAGAAATAGATATACTAGTAATTCAGGTACTTGTTAATTTAAGAGTTTTTTTGGGAGTTCCCTTTGGCAAGGAGATTAAGAAACCGATGCACTGAGAACAATAGAGGCCCATCGCACATCTCTCGATGGATTACCTAATCTAACACATGGACTCTCCCTCCCTTTTGAGTTAAGTAGTCCTATAGGACAGTTCTCACACCTTAGGTCTAATGCAGGTTTCGGTCCCGCGAATAGGGTTCAAGATCTAAATTTCTTCTGTATCTCTTGGCCTTGTCGGGGAGACAAGAATGTACCAAAGTACCTACATGACGTGTCCTGAGTATCCGATCTAAGTGTGGTACAATGTACATCTCTCCTCCTTTTAGATGAAAGGTCCTTTAATCATATTCTTTTTATTAGCAGTTAGAGCATAGATTATCGGCTCTTTCTTATGTCCATTGTGCCCGCATTTACACATTAATTAGTCTAATGCCGAAGGCTCGATATTACACGATAAAGGATCCTGGCTTTACTATTTCCGAGCTCAAATTTCTTCTGTAAGTTGAGCACAGTGTGATCCACTTGTTGTCTTCCCTATCTTCAGCCTAAATTTTCGCTGTTGTCAGATATTCCTTAATAAATCTATTGAAAGATAAACAAAATAAATATTATACCTATCCAATTGAAACCTCTTCTTTACCTATGGTCAGCATTAGAGTTAGATTCATAGGCCGGGTAGAACGGCCGTATTTGTTATACTATGGTTTAGAGTCACATTAAGAACAGTGGGTATGTTTGCTTGAATGAACGCTCTCATCACATTCTAAATTTAAAAAATTGGTATCAATGTTGTACTCAGTCTTGCAAAAAAAATATACATTTTGCAGATCTTCATTCACATTATTCGAAATTAGAAAAGTTAACAAAGATCTCAGAATACCAAACGGGTCCCTTCTGGGATCGATCGATACTACTTTCCCTAGAAATGCCAGTAGACATTATGTCCTAGATACACCAAGATTTTCTTTATATACCACTAGACCATTTAATCAACATTTTGATTATATTTCTCCAGAAGATCGCGGCGAATTGATTAGAATGGAAAATTTACGAAAATTACCCAGGTATGCATTTATACAGTATACTCAAATCGAGTTCTAGATACGATCTCATTTTTCAATTCTTAAGGGTATTAAGGATGAAGTCATGGCCATGTACCCAATAAATTACTACCCAGAAATGAGAGGAAAGGATAAGTACTAAAGAAGAAAAAGAAAAACTACGTTTAACCCTTCCTCAACAGTGACCGGTTCATTTCCCTTATCATCTCTTCAGCAAAGAACTCATTTTCAAGTCACAGTGGAGTTTGTTTTTTTTATTTCGTTCTTGTCTCTCCTAACATCTGAAGTCTTCCTCGGACACCCGGTTGATTATTCTATACCAACCTAAGCAGTGCTACTTGAAACCGGTTCCAATTGTTATTTTCACAGGTGTTTCAGGCAACAAAAATAATACTATCCCGGGGGAATGATGGAGACACAGAGAGGACGACGAAAGTGGGATTATAAATTCAATCGCAAGCATGCTGACTGAGAAGTCCAAGTTACAGAAAAAAAGATAAGCGTGGATGTTTCCTGGCATCACTTGAATACCTGACTAACCAAACCAGAACCCCACAAACAGTGGTTAGTGGCCTCTGTGATTACAAATCTAAAGAATCATCTTTTACTAGAACGAAGAGATGGGGGAAGTTGTTACGTAAATATTTTGATGTGCAACGCTTATCTTCATCTTAAGCTGATCTCCAGCTGCAGTAACTATTTTATGTGGTTGTCGATTCAACTCTATAGCATTTTTCAATTTGCCGTTCTGTTCGCTAGCTGCTAGAGGGGTTCTGATTTCCAATGTCAGAAAAGATTTTCTGTAGACAAACAGGCTCAGCTCGATTGAAGAGGTTTTGGACCCCGGGAGTAGAGGGACAAAAGACATAGACATATCTCACTATGGAGCGGTTTTAATTGTACAAAATTACCTGGGCAAGATACATAAAAAGTAGCAAAAGCGGAGGAAAGGTGGTCAATGGCAATCTCCGTTGGTATGTGCACTTGGTATTCAACAAAATAAGGGAATGGTGCCAGTTACGGTGCTGTGCTGTTGCAGCAACTTTCAAAACAATCGAGGTATATTTTTTTTGCGCCAGTAAATATTATTCACAACCAGTTATAGTCGATAATTTCAGGAATAAATGTGCAATTCGAAGCAGCACAGATTCTGGAACTTAATATACACGTTACACTCTTGTCCAGATACAGAGTGTGGTTTGTGCGACACGAAAAGACCAATTTTGCACGAGGGAGGTGCAGCCATCAAGTTGAGTGTAGTGGCCCCAACCGCATTATGGGTAACCTGGGGGGTGCAACAATCACCATAGTAGTCAACAAAAATTGTCCATGAAGAAGGGTCCTTCCCCCTATTGCTATGTTCGCTAGTTGTGTATGAACTCCCTTTAGGAGTTGTTCGAATCTGTAGTCGACTGCTAGGGCTATAAAGATGACCTGATTATTTTTTTCGAGCACGGTCTCTGCAGCCGGTGCCGGAGGGGAGAGGAGCCGTGAAATAGAAGCTGTGCCGGTTATCACTAGACAGCATAGTGGGGCTTGTGCTGGAGAGTGAGAACCACGGGGAACTAATGGCAAGGTTTATGGAGGATGCCCTCCAGACAAAGAATCTAGAGGCCAAGAGAAGCGTTTCAGTGGGCAGCTAAGCTAACTTAAAAGGCCCAGCCCGAACTAATGTAGCAAACAGTCCCGGGCTGGAGTCGTCGGAGGCCGGAAGGAGCGGCTTAAGTCGATAGCCCGAGATGGGAATCCGAGACCGAGGGTTGTTAAAGATAGTGAATTCGTATACACCTCATTGCAATGAGATTATACGGCAGAAGTGCCAATCGATTTTATGATTTGGTCTGGAGACCTTCTTCGATAGAAATATCCGATGGAGAGTACACACCCCAGAATCTTGTAACACTCTCAAAGCGGCTTTGCTCGCTCAAGGGTCGACAGACTTTACATTTCTCAATCAGTCTTTCCTACCTTCACGGGTCTCCCCTATGAGATGTGCTTCATGAGCAATCTTATCACAAGTATTCTTTATTTTGAGCAGAGATTAAGTTTTAAGAGATACTGCCTGTGATAATTTTAATATAGACTTTAGATAAAATATATTTGTGGTGCTCAGTTTGTTAAGTTCATCCACCATCCTTTAGTGGTAGCTTCTTTAAGCTGCATTAAAATCGAACAAGAAAATCTCACGAAAAAAATTAATTTCCAAGTAAAATTAGATAGAAAAGAAATAGTTAAGCAGTCTTTTCGATGTCATTCGACTTAAAATATTCTGAGCGACGTATTTAAATGATCTTTTCGACATTTTCCTTGCCGATTTCTGTTACCATCTTCTTAAGACGATGAGCAGTGATGGCACTGCTAAACGGAGCAGATAAAACTTGATAGTAGATCTAATGAGCAAAAAATCCTGGGAAACGATACATCACTTAATTTGTATCATTTATTCACTTAATTATCGGGAAGAGATACAAAAAAAAGTATATAAGAGTATGGTTCAAGCTCAACCAGAGAATTAACAAGAAATACCGTCAGGGTAGATACAAAAACTTGGAATCTCATTACCGTTAAACTAATATGAATCTTTTATCTTGAAAATATCTTAGATTTTCAATAAGTTGTGCGCTTTATTATGTATCTAAAGTTCATTAAAACGTCGACTAATTTTGTTGACCTATATGAAACTGACATGCTCTGTAGTCCGAGAAATTTTTGTGGAACCTGTTTAAAATTGAATCTCCGTTAGAAAATTGAGTTTTTTTGCGGTAATTTTATGCTTTGGGAGATTGTTTTCTTCGGCTTTCGTAAAGCATGAATTTTATTTTGGAATAATATGAATAATTTTAACCGAAAAAAATTAATTTTATCTGAAATAAATTGCTTGGATTTGGTCGATGAGCTTCGATTATCGTACTTATCTTAGAACATCAAGTTTTGCGTTTTATCTACTCGTCTACTCTTGTATCTTTTACTATCTGACTAGGGCATAAAACACACCCCAGTCGTTTCAGTTGTTGACAGCATTTTCATTACCCTCATCAGACAGGAATTGGCATTTTAACCGCATACTTACAACCACAAAACAGCCTAGTAATGTACTATCCTCTGTTCCCCCTACAATAACCATATCTACAACCTTTTGCTGATTATTACAAAGGCTTTCCAATTTATGCGGTGTCACTGAAATGTTAAATCTTCCCAAGTTGACGTGTTGTATTAAGAATTCTGTCATATCTCCAGGTGGTGTGAGTTTCATTGCCACTGCATTGAGCTGACTGAGATTTGAGAAAAAAAACCGCAAAAAGTTTGGTAAAACATCCGTTCTAAGGTTTATGCGGCTGAGGGGTGCTCAGATATCTTTGAAAGGAGAAAATCAATGAAATCTGAGAGATGTGGTCAATTTGAACGATGTGAAAGTGCACTTCTGTAGGTCTTTTGGATGATATTGTTAGTACATAGGTGTTAAGAGTGGTGATCACATGGTTTATTATTTTGAGAGTTGTTATAAAACCAATTAGACTGATAGGATTTAATTCAAATTTCAAAAGATGTGAAAAGTAGTGTTTTTTCCTGGAGAGGTAACAAAATCGCCAGTCTTCAATTCTTCTTTGCAACTGATGAACGAATTGGATTAAGTCGATGAATTGCATTAAATGTAGTTTCAATCAAAAAAATGGTTAGCTATCAACACCCCAAATAGTTGTGGATTACTGCTAATTACGTATAGAGCGGAAGTGTTTAACTCTCTGACTATTTGCAAATAATGCTTGAATGTTTTCAGCCCTGACTCCTTCGGTCACATCTAAATCTAAACGAATTCTTTTAACTGCGAAATATATAAAGAAGGTGATATGAATTTTGAAGGATTTATGTTCTTATTCTTGGTATATTCGTAGGCTGATTGGACCGCTATAATCCCCATCAAAATAGAGGAAAGACCCCGTTCTGTTCTACTCTTAAGTAGTTTGGATCTCAGCTATATTCTATTACCGTCTTCTAAGATTGAGCCTTCTCTTTGCGCTAATTTTCTAGATTTATTGATTGATTGGGTCGATAGATTTTGGTCCTTACAACAATATCTATTTTCCTAGCTATGGTTATCTGTTGAGGCCTCTAAGTCTGTAAAACAAGATTCCTCTAGAATATTGGTTTCCATATTACTAAGGGTAGTCAACTTTTTCCATTGGGGTATATTGGCCACTACTTTCTCGTTATCAATAAAATGTCTTATATACAGCCATTATATCATTACCCTATTAGATCGTATAAATCTGACTATGCCCTGATAGTTTCACAAAGGCTGGAGAACTTTTTTGGGGATCATATTAATGCGGCAGCCTCAAGTATGTTTGCTAACTGGGATCTCTCTCTAAATAGTTTCTTTGTAAAATTCTACAATAATACCGTTTAAAGTAGGATTTGGACATTAAAGGTTATCTTACCGAAGTTACTGCACCGTAGTCTAATGACTAAGCGCTAAGGGCGATTTTCCGAATTTTGGATAAAACTTTTTGAAGAGAGATGGCTATGATAGGCCTAATTTTTTAATGGGAGAATTTTGATGCAAAGAATTGTTATGTAGCGTTATGTAAGCTGCATAGTGTGTTGAACCTATGCTAGTTTTACGAGAAGAGTACTTTCGGTGCACTGTTCGTTCGTTCCAACAAAAAAGGTTCAGTAAAACCTAAGGCGAGAATTTAACAATATCAGCACAGAATAACTTATCCTACAGAATTTTAACTCGCCTACCAGAAGTCCTGAAAAAGCTGATGCAGCCTTTTTGAAACCTAAACTGTATACCTTTGAATCCTTGGAATATCCATCGAATTCATCAAATCTCACACATTTCTGCAGAAAATGTTGATTTCAGTGTATCTAAATTTTCAAGTCTACTATCCAAAAATTATCTGACTATCATTTGATTATGCTTTTTATGACCCTGAGCCCTGTATCTGGATGTATTTAGATATGAAAAAATGTTTTCCACGAAGCGAGCTGACGCAATTAATTGGTAGTTAAGAAGATGAACCATTTCTGAGCTACCTGAAATCCCAGAAATACCTGCAAAAACACATGAATCACACGTGGACGTATAGCTCAAGACCCCTGATTACCATAGTCCAAACTCTGCTGAGCACATTACGAAATTTTAGTAGCATTGATGTTTATCTGTGACTCAATACCGTAAATAGTTCCACATTTCAAGGGCGGCTGAACACTTGCAATCTGGTGTACATCAAGCACTCCTCTAAGTCACTCATTAAGTGTGTGTCATCAGCTGTCGTTTGATTAATAAGGAGGAACAGTCAAACAAAAAAAAAATGCCGTCAAGCGTGATTAGTACGTGTAAAACGTGCCGAGGATGACCTTCTATCAGAAATGAGAACAAATTTAATTGCAAGTATTTTTTTTCTTTTTACATTTCACTTCTTCACAGATTCGTGAAGTGCTAGAATTTTGCATGTATACCCGACGTGCTGTTGTCACACCTGAGTGATCTCTAATCAGATACCTGTTGTGATTTACCTAAAGTGATACATGTATTTTGCAGGTTGCTAACCTTTTACAATTCTATTCATTTTTCGGCTACAATCAAAAGTTGAACTGTGAATTAGGACTGACTGCCCGATTCTCTCTTTTCAAGTGGTGAACGTTGTTTGGTGGGTTGGGTATGTAAATGTGGGTGGATGGCACGAACGGTTATCTTCCTGAAAATTTTAAAAATTCTATAGAAGATCAAGAGTTGTTACTCTATCTTGTGACCTATTAAGAACTTTTATGGCTTATTCTATTTATTGTGTCTTGAAATGTTAGACGGACTGTAGCGGAAAAGATGTACTCCAAAGTCATTGAGAACCTTCTAAACAAGGACGACAAGACACCAGATCGCATCCTCCAGCATTATCAGTTTTACTGTAGATGAGAATCTCTCTTGATTCATAATTAATAAAACTTTTAGCCTGTACTAGTCCTCGTATCAATTTCCATTATTTGGCTTTAGAGAACTCACTGCGTTCTCACAGTTTTCTAGAACTTTCTACTTACTCTTTGTCCTCCATTCCTTTAGGCTTTGACATGCATATGAGAATAATCTTGTCGCCTTTAACTGGTCGCTTTAGAGTGTACACTTTTCTAATTGGATCCTTTGAAAGTAATTTGGCTAATCTC
This sequence comes from Dasypogon diadema, assembly GCA_006980735.1. Lineage (NCBI taxonomy): Eukaryota > Metazoa > Arthropoda > Insecta > Diptera > Asilidae > Dasypogon > Dasypogon diadema. The sequence goes on from QYTT01090250.1 coordinate 43,462, forward strand.
ATGAGAGTGCCACTTGACTTGTTGAATGACTTTGATCTTATTATTAACTGGAATTTGGAATTCTGTCTCTTAACTTGAAAAACAAAAGGACCTCTGATCTCTATTGGTTCTCTGCAGACGGCACGCAAGGAGAGTGTAAGGTATCTGGGTAAGCTGAAAATCACACGTGGATGAAAGAGCGAGAAAGGTCGCGGTGGTTTTATCGGGCCAAGGTGTCATTGGGAGAGGGCAAAGTTTGAAATCAAGATTCCTCTATTCCTCTATACGGACGGATTAAAAACGTAAGGTCAGCGTTGCGGCTGGTTCTGGCATGCTGTAGCAGGAGTGCAAATGATACTACACTTTGAAAAGTAAGTCACGGCTTCCTAGGTGGAGGTCAGAGGTTTTCTGAAGCTGGATACATATTTTCCGGTAAGCCAGGGAATTATCAAAGCTTTTATAAAATGCTTTGTCACCTATGATCGCGAGAACCATCTGGGATTTAAAGGGGTCGCTGAATACTCGCTCAATATTAAAACTCCTTCGTTTCCTGGTTTTCACTAGGTCGCCAGGTTTATGTGGCCGCTGTTTGTATCCGTTCTTATTTCTTTTTCTCGTGCTGATGAACAAAGGATGTCATAGTGGTCTACATTCACTACATCGGTGCTCCTCTTTAACACAAAAAAAAAAAAAATTCTTGAGAGTTTAGACATATGAGAGGGTTGAGTTTATATTGCCACTTGGATTAGCTTTACATTTAAGTATCCCAAGATCTTTAGATCCTTCGGGTCTATAATTTACTGCCCTTAAGGCACGGTTCCATGATGCCTTTTTTTTGTGCGCTGTAGAGCTGTAGCGCGCCTTGTAAAGGGATAGGTAAAGGCATGCTTGACCTTGCCTTTACGTTCTGATCTTTATCCCCGTAGAGTTTTAGTATTCTAAAGAGAAATGATAAGGGATTTAAGATTGAACCTAAGGGAATCCCATCGTATGGACAGTTTGACCGTATGGTCGTTTTATCCTTATTTTTATTTTTAAACTACAACTTAGTAGCGGGGCATGAAAACAATCCATCAACTCACCAGTAACAACTCCAGAATATATTCTAGATAATCGCGCACATGAAATGCTAAAACTAGAACTAGATCTAACGGAAAGGGGGCGTAAACAATGTTTAAAGAGTTAAAATTACAAAAAACAGGGGCAGACATGATCATCATCTTCCGGGATCATTCATTTTTCACGGCATATAAATTAATCATTTCACAGAAAGATACATAGATACAAAGCGGAAGAGAAATTCGCAGCGAATTGAGATCTGATGTAAGTCAACGTGAATTTTTTTCTCTCCACTATTATATGTTGTCAAGTCGATGTGCGACTTATGAAGAAAACATCCAATCGTAAAGTGACAAGAATGGGAATGCTAAGATTATTTATGTTTGCTCTAGCGGCTATGGAATGTGGGTCACGTTATTGTAGCCAGAAAAAATTGCAAGCTAGAATATAAGTAGCCTCCCTCGCCCGCTAATTAAAGACAAGGGAAAATATTGTAGATGTAGCCATGTAATAGATAGCGATGACGGAACGGACGACTCAATTCTCGGCTTAATTTGGATGAGGTATCCAAATTAGCATCATCTGGAGCTGTCCAAGGGCGAAAGTGGCTATTATTCTTTTCCCTTTTATTTTGATTAATTTATGTGCGAAAATGTTTCTAGTTCATGAGATTAACTTTGAATGGGATTGAGATGTCTCATTCAATGGCTAGAGAGAATTTTTCAGAGTGCTGCATTGCTAACGATGACATCTTTGATGACCAAGAAAGCATCATTCAGTAGCAATGATAATGGCAGTTCAAAGCAAGTCATTTAAGTTAGCTTTTTGATATCTATACGTTTCTTACAATCATGCCACAGTTCTAAACTGTAGTTTGCAGAAAAGCCAGTTTCAGGTTTCAAGGTTGTCTTTGATAATTATATCAATTTAAAGTCCATAATTTCTAGGGAGTATGCCGTGGATAACCATTTAAAGATATCTGGTAGCTTGGCCAAGAAACAATCATTTAAAGTTTATATGATAAGATATCACGTTGAGGGTGTCATACTATCTCAAGTGCCTTAACTTTTGTGCGCCCACTCTCTTCGTCTGGTATGGTTCAGTATGAGTCTCTCTATATTTACGTAGAAATCCTTTAATACTGTTTCAGGTTCAGTAGGAATTTCAGATCCTTGAAAATCTATCATATGGTCCTTCGAGCCGGATGTTAGATCATGATTCGAGCTTTTCGCACTTTGAATCTGTAAGCGTCTCGTGATAATATTAATTGTGAAAAGAACTGAACTAAGTGTCTTTGACTTTGTATTCTAAAACTGTAAACTTTGAACTGAACAATTTGATTAATTTGTTGGCTGTGGAGTTAAAAACAAAAACATGATTTCCTAGAATTTCGATTTCGCACTCCGGAGGTAATTAATTCCAAGCGAGAAAATTAATTGAAAAGGAAATTAAAGAATTTCTGTAGAAAACCACAGATTTTCCACACCTCCATACCAGTGTCGTAGGGTCTTACCAAGCCTAGATACAATGTGTAAATTTGCAAAATATATGTATCCAAATCTTATCCCAATGATGACAATGATTTGATTGGAGACAGGGCATCTAACTTGTAGAATGTCTTAACAAACTGAAACTCGGCATTTTTTTTATAAAAAGATAAACTATCAAACCAGCCAATTTTAGAAGTGAATGGAAAACACATTCAGTCGATCCAACCTCTAATCGACCAGGGCACATTGAACTCTTTTTGGGAGCTGATGTTTATCCAACAGTGGTCCGTAGCATTTTCTAAATTAGATTTGTCATTTTCAATGAACTCAGGATAAGTACAGGTCCTGGGCATAGTGTGGAACCGTAAAAGTGATACCTTCTCCTCTATTTCGTGGTCCTTCGAGCCGAATATTAGCTCATAATTCCTTTACTTATGTCCAACATTTACTAGTTGATGTGTAATTTGCCATTATGATTTTACTGTCCTTTAGGAAGATCTTTTTGAAGTCTAATGAAATACCAAGTTTCTTTTTTGCTATTTGCTAAGTACCACCACCCCAATCAGGCTTTTGAAACCATTTCAGTATCTAACCCAGGTTTGCAGATCGACTTCAACACCACATTTCACATTTTTGTCGTGCAGGAAAAAACCTTATTGTTGTACTTTGTAAGCATCGTTGTACCACGCTAACTTCCGTCTCTGATGTCCCTAAATGTTTTTGAGAGAGAGACCATGAGAGCTCGTCAGTTGTGGATTTCAACTTGAACTGGCCATGGGCAGCCTTCCATTTTTTAATTTGTAATAGGCTCAGGCCGATCCTTTCCTAGATAAACATTACTCACAGAAGTCTACCCCAAAGAAAGATCAAAGACATTTTATTTACTTTTTTTACATGATATAAGTCCTGGAACCTATCAATAACGATGATCAATTTGTTCTGAATGAAGGGATTATCGGACAATAGAATTGATCAACAATGTGGCCCTTCATCTAAAGGCCAGTTTATTATAATAAAATAATTTTTGCCAGTTTGCGATGGGCTGGTGGTTTCTACGATTTCTGTTAATTAGATCAAGAATGCATCCCTCAAATTAGTCTTTACTTGTTTCCGAGTTCATATATTTATAAATTTTGTGCTTTTATTTTTAACTCTAATAACATTAAAACTAATTTAGTTTTTTTTCTTGCAGGGAATACTGAAAGGCAAACTTAAGGGTAAGTTTTTTTATTTTAATACCTGTAAAATATTTAGTAGGATTTTTAAATAAAAAACGGGAAACATCCGAAATATTTCCTATTTCGTGTAATCGAACTCACTGCGAGTCAATCCCCTTTTACGTATAGAATGAATTCCGCCGGAAGAAACGAATTCAATTCACATTTCCCTGATGTGATTTTAATCGTAATTAAATTCAATCGTTCTTTTCTCAAGTGCCTCCTCTTCTTTAACCCGGAGCAATCAATTCGCCATAGTGAACCACGTCACCAAAAGAATCTCAATCTCGATGTTCAGCGTCATAATGCAGATGGCCAATCTGGTGGAATGTGATGCTGACCTGTTAAGATGGAAATTTATTGGGTCAACAGAAACCTCTGAGATAAACAAATGTATGAACGTTCTATAGACTGTTGTGGAATGCTGAACCTCTTGCTTATCTGGGTTTTGTCTTTTATCACAACCCGAATTTGCTCTAAATTCTATAAATAATACAATAAGTCAGCAGCTTCAAATTTGCTGCTGCTGGAATTTTTAGAGAGCTAATGGGAAGTCTGTACTACACCAGATTTCTATAGGTCTATAGGAATTTCCACATCCTGACTTCCCCAGGATAAAGCACAACCTGGCAAATCTAATTGCTACCCATCAATTCTGGGTTTGATCCAAGGTTGACCCTACACCAACAGTGCCATGAACATGACTCCATTTTTGTCGTAAATTTGTCAAAAGACATAAAATATGTCAGGAAGAATTTTTCTCAATTAATTTCCTCAGAGTCATTAAATTTTCCCCCCAAGAGAAATTTTCAAAAAACACATTTTTCTCACTTTTGTGGTTGTTTTCAGTTTTAGTGTTTTAATTTCATTCGACCAGAATTCATCGGAGGAGTTCTATAAATATTTTTGGCTAGGCCAGGGAGAACTTCCATTCGAAACTTGAACAACCAGACTGAGTAGTCGAAACTGCGTTATCTTTGTGGATTGTAAGTCTTAAGAAAAGTCGAGACATACTGAAATCGTTATTAATAAATCGTCGCTGTCAAGTGTTGTTTTGCTATACAATTTGAGGCATACTATTAACCGGGAACCGGGAACATGTGGCGGGGCAATGGGTGTCAAACGCCATTGACATTGTTGTGCCTTTCGCTGGATGCTAATAAAAATGGACAGATTTGAATATTGTTACAAGATAAACGTACGCAAAATAAAAAGAAACACTTTCTTTTCATCCCTCGAGCCGAATTTGGAATATTTATGGGCGGACGTATTTATTGCAGACGATGCATTTGTCAAAGAAGTTGAATTGGACGGGGTAACAACATAATTGCACCAGTTAAACTAGAAAAATGATTTTAATGGAAATTTATTTTATAGCCAACACTACTCTCTGCACAACTGCGACATCTGTAAATCCAGATAAAATCCAACCATTTCCATTATTTTCTCATTGTCTATCGGGATCCTAATCCATTGCACTCAGCAGTATCCACGATCCACCTCATTCCAATATTTTGTTCAACCTCAAAAAAAAGTCAGAAGCTCGTTTTAGCATTTAAGATTCAATTTCGTTAAACCTTAAAACCTCGGCTCCAAACGAAAACTGCCTCTGTTTTTTAATGGTATACTTTGAGAGGGGTAGGTTATAGGGAGACTCATTTGCAAAGAAACTTTCTTCCATTCCTCTACTGACCGTTTCATACTGTTTAGATAATATCCGATGGTTAAAATCTGGCTATATGTTTCGTTACACGATTAAGAGGTTTATGTCGAAATGCTCGATATAATACCCCATGAGGGTTGATAACTGCTGCTAAGATTGCAGCATTGACTCATGTAATTGCCCTGACATAATTGTGTTCAACAAATGAATAAAGCAATTCAGTTTTACTTACCCAGGAAATTCAATTGCCCTTCCTCTTTGTTAACTTCATCACCACCTACGCATATACCATTATTTGTGTAAAAAAGCTCAAATTTCCTTTTTAATTCTGAGAGATCAAAATATTCCCGGACAAGCAGATACTATTCAAGAACAACAAGAATTTACATATGAACTGGTAAAGAAACCTTATCCGGTAGCCACAAGATATCAATATCAGATTATATCATGTATAACGGCCACAGGGTGGTTACTGAATTTCAAAATCTACTCTGGAGTGTTGATAGTGTTTATTTCAGAGATTGTTGATCATTTATTCTATCAACTCGGTCATTCTTTGTCCCTGGTATGATCAGTTGTTCCGGTCTCACATAGATATAAACGAAAAATAACAAAGCTATCTTCTACCCACTTATGCAACCAAATCTACTCGCATATCATGGTGTTAAACCATTTTCTCACTGTTGCGTTAATTGGATGCAATTTTCTATGGAAACCGGAAAACAAAAATTTTCAGAATATTATGATTTGTGAGTTCATATCTTTTGAGTTGGTAAATAAAATCTGTTGAACTTTGACTGGATGAGTAACCCCAAAAAATAGCACTTGGCTTGGCACTCATGAGATATAGTTACATAAAAGTCACGTATTATATAGATGGCCCTTTGGAACTTTCATTTTAAAATATTTGAAATATTACTTGTTTTAGGAGATAACGGCCTGGACTGCCATCTCTTGGCATGATTTTTGTAAATATAGGGGGCTTAAGAATTTTCTGACCAATAAGCTTGGATCCTGCCCTTATACACGAGGGTCATTATCATGTATAGCGTCAGAAAGTGCTACAACTCCGTAATAGTGGTATCAATCCATCCATCCATCCACTGTGTAAGTAGATTAGTCTCAACTCAGAGAGTCCACCGTGAGAAGTGAAAGTAACGTATCCAGTAATATTTCGTAAAAAAGTTGTGCCTATATTGTATGGAATCAGATAAGAAGAAGCATGATTATGTGTATCTGTATCAGATAAACTTAAAGAGTTAATTCCATGTGATCCGGCTCGAAGGACCAGAATCACTCAACTATAATCATAGGTCATTGTAACTTCGGATTGTGTTAAGTGAAGTTTGCCATGTCATTCAAAGGCTAACGCTACAATTAATATTGGACAAAAACAATCGTACATGAAGCGAACTTGGTGAAAATTGAATAGAATTTAAATAAAACATCCGGTCCGGTGAAAATCACGGTTTCTGTCCTTGGCACATCCTACTAATGTTTTTTCTTCCTGGCTATGATCCAAAGAAATTCAAGCGAAGTGTATATTGACACCTCCTAGGCTGAGTTCTTTCCGCCATTTGATTTTTCGAATTGAAAATTTCGACATATCTCCACGTTTCGAGGCTCTTAGAGTGGCGTTTTTAAAGAGATGTCTGTGTGTGCATGTTCGTATGTTCGTTCCGACGTTCGTTGACTTTATTTCGTCTCGAATATCTCGAGAACAAAAAGTGAAATCGACTCCGGACCAATTTCATTCGAGGCACAATTGCATAATAGTTTGAAAAAAATTTGAATTGGCGGTTTTTTTTTTATCACAATTAAACTTTCGAAAACAGGATAAAATGGCCGAATGGGAAGTATTTATCATTGTAAAGTACTTTCTAAGTTCTGGTTAAATCGTAAAAAACGGTTATTGGGGTCGGACTGTTCTTCAAGAAGTGTAAAATAGGTGCATGATTTTCTACAATGTAACTATGGTCATTGTGCGGAAAGGATCCTTTTTCCTCTCGTATA
>QYTT01090250.1:50902-63893 GCA_006980735.1 Dasypogon diadema
TGATTTTAATGGAAATTTATTTTATAGCCAACACTACTCTCTGCACAACTGCGACATCTGTAAATCCAGATAAAATCCAACCATTTCCATTATTTTCTCATTGTCTATCGGGATCCTAATCCATTGCACTCAGCAGCATCCACGATCCACCTCATTCCAATATTTTGTTCAACCTTAAAAAAAAGTCAGAAGCTCGCTTTAGCATTAAAGATTCGATTTCGTTAAACTTTAAAACCTCGGCTCCAAACGAAAACTGCCTCTGTTTCTTAATAATATACTTTGAGAGGGGTAGGTTATAGGGAGACTCATTTGCAAAGAAACCTTCTTCCATTCCTCTACTGACCGTTTCATACGATTACGGCTCCATTGCTGTTTAGATAATATCCGAATCCATTTTGGTTAAAATCGGGCTATATCTTTCGTTACACGATTAAGAGGTTTATGTCTAAATGTTCGATATACCACATGAGGGTTGATAACTGCTGCTAAGATAGCAGCAATGACTCATGTAATTGCCCTGACATAATTGTGTTCAACAAATGCATAAAGCAATTCAGTTTTACTTACCCAGGAAATTCAATTGCCCTTCCTCTTTGTTAACTTCATCACCACCTACGCATATACCATTATTTGTGTAAAAAAGCTCAAATTTCCTTTTTAATTCTGAGAGATCAAAATATTCCCGGACAAGCAGATATTATATTCGAGAACAACAAGAATTTACATATGAACTGGTAAAGAAACCTTATCCGGTAGCCACAAGATATCAATATCAGATTATATCATGTATAACGGCCACAGGGTGATTACTGAATTTCAAAATCTCCTGCGAGTGTTGATAGTGTTTATTTCAGAGATTGTTGATCATTTATTCTATCATCTCGGTCAGTCTTCGTCCCTGGTATGATCAGTTGTTCCGGTCTCACATAGATATAAGCAAAAATAGCAAAGCTATCTTCTACCCACTTATGCAACCAAATCTACTCGCATACCATGGTGTTAAACCATTTTCTCACTGTTGCGTTAATTGGATGCAATTTTCTATGGAGACCGGAAAACAAAAATTTTCAGAATTTTATGATTTCTGTTTTTCTCTGGCGATTTTTTCTGCTTAAGTTTTTCGTAATTTTTTCTTTTTTTTTAAGTAGAAAATTCAACCGTTCAACTGTCCAATCCACTAATTTGCGAGTTCATATTTTTGAGTTGGTAAATAGAATCTTTTGCACTTTGACTGGATGAGTAACCCTAAAAAATAGCACTTGGCTTGGCACTCATGAGATATATTTACATAAAAGTCACGTATTATATAGATGGCCCTTTGGAACTTCCATTTTAAAATATTTGAAATATTACTTGTTTTAGGAGATAACGGCCCGGACTGCCATCTCTTGGCATGATTTTTGTAAATATAGGGGGCTTAAGAATTTTCTGACCAATAAGCTTGGATCCTGCCCTTATACACGAGGGTCATCATCATGTATAGCGTCAGAAAGTGGGACAACTCCGTAATAGTGGTATCAATCTACTTTTCTACATGAAATTTCCACTGTGTAAGTAGATTAGTCTCAACTGAGAGAGTCCACCGTGAGAAGTGAAAGTAACGTACTCAGTAATATTTCTTAAAAAAGTTGTGCCTATATTGTATGAAATCGGATAAGAAGAAGCATGGTTATGTGTATCTGTAACAGATAAACTGAAAGGTTAATTCCATGTGATCCGGCTCGAAGGACCAGAATCACTCTTTAATCTCATCTTCCTGTCTTATTAACTTCCCATTTGCAAGTTACTGTAATGGGTCTGATTTTTCGGATTGAAAATTTCGACATATCTGCAAGTTTCGAGGCCCTTAGAGTGGCGTTTTTAGAGAGATGTCTGTGTATGCATGTGTACGCACGTTCTTATGTTCGTTCGTATGTTCGTGAACTTTTTTTCGTTTCGAATATCTGGAGAATAAAAAATGAAATCGCCTCCGGACCAGTTTCATTCGGCGCATAATTACCTAATGAATACCTGATAAAGTTTGCAAAAACTTTGAATTGGCGGTTTTTTTTATAACAATTAAACTTTCGAAAACAGGATAAAATGGCCGAATGGGAAGTATTTAGCATTGTAAAGTACTTTCTAAGTTCTGGTTAAATCGTAAAAAAGGCTTATTGGGGTCAGACTGTTCTTCAAGAAGTGTAAAATAGGTGCATGATTTTCTACAATGTAACTATGGTCATTGTGCGGAAAGGATCCTTTTTCCTCTCGTATATCTTATCACCTTTATTCATTTACGTACTCAATGAATCATCAAACCAAAAGTAGTATCGAACTCCACAAAACATAACTTATAGCACTCCCTTCATCTGCAAAGCTGTTTAAAAATTATTCAGGGGGAAAATAAGAGAAAAATGATTTATTCACGCTCGTACCCATTCTACCTGTGGAATAGGCTTTGAAAAATGACTCCGTGTGGTGCACAAATCTCCACTGTTAGCACACGCGTCTATTTATATCTTTGATTACCCAGCAGTTGTCGTTTAATTCCTGGCGTGTGTGCCCTGCAATATTTTCTGCAATAAAAATGTACATGACTCGTGGCTATTAACATTACGCGAAATAAAAAAAGACCAGCTATGAAAACAAAGAATTCAGTGATTACGTGAAGGATTTACATTTGGGGGGATATCTGTGTATCTTTTCGCTGAGGGCAGGGAGATTCTGCTTCATACAGCCATTCTACCACTTCTAATTATCTTTGCTGTCCTTTCATTTCGCATCCTCCTAAATTGTTGGGTTTGGATCTCATTAAGTTCTGAATATGACAACATTATCTCCCTAAGTGATATGAACGAACATTGCCAAATTGGGTTTATTGAGCTTTAACCTTAAGCCGCGTGAAGGTCAAGAAAAAATCGATGCACATTGCCTGATTACTGTGATAAACCGATTCCTGAGAGTATCTTGAAATGATGGGGAAATGCTATAAAAAGATTTACTATTTTTAAGGAAGGGAATTTATTGATTTCAGCTGAATATGTCTTTATCTCTTTGTTATCGTGATCTATTAGGATCTTTTACGACTTCCCCTATCTCATGTATCCTAGTTTAGTGTGATACTTCTTATGAAGCGCACAGTTTCCTTAGGGATCGCTTCCCTAACATTGACAGGTGCTAAGATCATTTCATTGTTTCCACTTTTTCCGGGCAGACACGGTAGGTATCATCCCCAACTTTGCCTATGTGTTTGCTCCTCCAGAAACTACATGTCTCTGTTCCCAACATTGAGGGTAGTAATACGATGGACACACGCCTTGGACTGTAATATCTCTTGACAGTGACAGTGCAGTTCAGATTTAACCTCGATTTGGGAGATGTTTTACTTGGAATAGGAGGATTCGATACGTGCATGAGCAAACAGGCTGTTCTCAGCAATCTTGTAGATATCTCTGGGAATATCTTGGTCCCATGGAAACATGCGAGAGGTTCCCAGTAAGCCTAAGTCGAGCATGATGGATTCTCTTGTGTTCACTGTGATTCGCAGTGCCGTTCCTGTGGCACGCTTATTCCTGGGTTTATCCAATAGTGCTAAAGTCTTCTATCGTTACTTATTTGCTATAAAGACTCTGATGTAGCATTTAAATTACTGCATCATAATCTAACGCATCCAAATCAGCGTTTATGCTTGGATTTTAAGGAACTCAGGCATCTTGATGTTCGATTATGTAGTTTGATCGATCCATCATTGAATACAGATTATTGATTATTATTCTTTACTGGTTCGAAGACTTGTCGTGGGGTGAACGGTTTACTTAACTTTCTCTAATGCTTGCCTATGTCGACAATTCACCTGTACTATATAGAAAAGCGAGTATCTTGAATATGATCCCACTCGAAGGACCAAGATTTGATAGTATTTTGTGATATATCACTTAGAAAACTTGATTTGTAGGTAGCTTTATTCTTTCTCACATTTTTTGTTGTAGTTTGTCAAATATTTTTTAGGTGATTTTGTAACTGACCACCAAGATGTGTTAATCAAGTGGTGAGTTGAGCTTGAGTTGACTCCGGTTTTCTCGTCAATTATTTTTCCCTCATGGAATAAGTTCATTTTCGTTTTTTTTTCTCTCTGAAGAATGTTGTCGAAAATGAACGTTGACTGTATCTCCTTCTCCCAGGTATCATATGTCTTGTCGCCTTTAAAACTTGACTAGTAGAAGCCACAAAAAGCATATCAAGTTCTCTTGAGCTTATCTGAATTATCCACCACCAGTGGAGGTCCAGTTATGTACGAAATCATGGTAATGTTGCTATATATATAGTTTCGGTCACCGAAACATCAACATCACTGCTCGTGCCCACTCTAGTCTAGATTTTATTTGTTCCTCCAATGATCAAGTATGAGTAGTTGGACCCTCGCTTTTACTGTATCGTAAGTAGTCTTTTTTTTTCTTCCACTTCCTTCTACTATTTTTTCTCTATCAATTGCACTAAACCAACGTATCAGCAGTGAACAATTGCGACCATTACGAATAAAACATCATGGTGGACGTGGATGGCGGTGCAATGATCTATGACCACCTTTCGGCTAGACAAGTCAGATTACTGTTGCTGCTGTTGCTGTTGCTCCTGCCAGATCTAGTTTCATAAATTGCAAAGAACTTAAATACTAGTCAAGTTTTACTGCCCAGGTAATTATGAAATGCACTATATTGCGGCAATTACTTGGAGTAACAGCTGCATATATGCGATCGTTGTATCATATAAGTTTTATGCATTTTGAGACGTTTTGAATGGGATTTCCAGTGGTTGATTGCCAGGACTCAGTTAAAAGCTGTCGCTTATTACCCACGATAGAGTAAATTGCAAGTTCCACCTATTTAAAAAATAGATTTGATTACCTCTCCCTCATGAATCGGTGCGTAGATTGGCGCCAAGAAAATTTCAAAAAGGAGAAGTGCTTCGGAAACGTGACGGCTTCGCATTGGAATGCCTACGACAATTATTGAGGAAGAGTCGAGAGTATCAACTGTCATCAATTGTCTTCCTGCTCGCTTTTTCAAAAATGAAAAAGCGAGCTCTCCGTTTTTGTATCTAAATTCGTCGGAATGCAAAGAATCTTTTTATATTGTCATCGCTCGTAATTAATATGCCGCTGGAATTGACTGGCCCATAGATCGCATGCGATCTTCACAATTCTTCGTATAGCTATCACTTGTCTACGGTTAGTGCGCCTACCTCACTGTCGTCTTGTTCCCTGGTTATGAATGAGATAATAACTGACTTCCTTATAAACAAATGTTTTCTTCACATTTGGAATGCTAATGCTTTACAGTCGTCTGTTTGCTTGAACGAAGGCGATCTAGCTAAGTTAGCGGATCTGCAATCCACACTCTGATACTCGTGTTTAAGATTCAAGAAATGCCCCAGTGTCTTATGTTCAACCAGAAGTTTTTGATAAGTCGGCTGAAACGGGCTCCCGCATACAGGAGCACCTCAGAGTCGTAGGTGGTGTGGCTATGAATCTAAACTGGGCTAATTTATTCGAATTTAAAGCCAGTAAAATGTTGAAATTTATGGTCATCTTTTTTTAGCACGGTCGCTTCAAACATTATTAATTGGAAGAATGCAAAAAAAAGATTTAGTAGACAGTACACACTGCTTTCGGAATCCTTTTGGAAACTGTTTGGACTGCTAATGCTTTTGTTCGGGGATGGACAGACTGATTTGCCTTCTGATATGCTTGGCAAGAAATTATAGATGCACTTTACATTGGAATACTTTCCAGTCATGTCACATACAGAAAATATTGCACTGATTGATTTGGAGATAAATGAATAACTTGAACTGCAACAATGATGATCCTCAAGGTTTCCTGCTTATTCCATTGTCTTCAAGGTGATGGTTGCATGACAAAAACCTAATCAAATCCTTGAAAGCAAACGAGCCGCACGCAATAAATTCTTCTGATCATCTTTTTTAGACAGGTGAGATTAGAGACGGGAGATCTAATAAAATGCTTTGTCCATTTCTGAATTTAACTGCTTTACAATGAGGAAATTAAAGAAGAGTGATAGAAGCGCCAATATGCTTTCATAATTGATAGTAGGGGCAAAATAATTTATGTCCTCTGCGATTCAACCAGCCCTCCACCTTCAAAGATGGTAAGAGAGCTTATAGAATTGGGAAGGGTTAAGAGTTTTGAGCTGGTGGTCAACTATAAATCCAACGCTCAACCCACTGTCGGAGAAAGCTTAGACATCAGTCGGTAAGAATCTATTGGAGTAGACTCTGACGACGAATCTTGTCTCCATCAATCAAAGAAATAGGCGTTTCTGTGAAGGCATGACTATTTAATTTTGAAACGCAACTGTTAGAGGACAACAGAGGCCAATCCGTTTTATGGTAAACGTGATGTATCTTTCTAGGTCGGGCCCTACCGATAGTAATCTGCTCCTTCCATCCGTAGAAACAAGGGAATTCCCAGTGGTTTCATTAATGCGAGCAAATGACCGAATTCTCCAAACTAGATCTACCAAAAATTGAGTAGCCCTGATTTAAGTAGTCTTATTACAAAACTATAGTATATTAGGACTACAGAATCCACCATATATAATTGCCGGGCCTGCTTCTTGTTAGACCATCCCGACTCCACCGATGCTTCAGCGAAGAAAGAATCAATTCTAGCGTTTTCCTTGGGCTCGTCTCTCCTTTGTGTCTAGCCATCCAGGTTTACTTCTTGGTTGGAAGTACCGTTACCATATGATTTGTCTCAACATTTTTCAGGCTTCAGGATTTCTCCTAGATTTCTATTTGGTCTCTCGTACTGTTTACCTTGGGTGCCCAGGTTCATTGTTTTCCAACAGATTTTGTTTTTTAGTCTAGTTGTTAGTTGATTTGATGTGGTCGATTATTTCCTAAGGGGCTCTATATATGTGATTCGCGTTCCTCTTTTCTTTTGTCCCGGCCAATGTTTTTCAGGAGTACTCTACTCTATTATTTTATCTTTCTTAGTGTCTTTAGGTGACTTCCTTTACTGAAAAATATTATCACAACAGGGAATTCTCACCTTTTCAAATTTATTTTTTTAGCTCTAGTAGACCACCTATGATGTCACACTCGGACTACTTAGAGTTGCAACAGCCTAATCGTTACAATAATGCGTTTTCTAAGTACTCTACGTTCAGATGATTGCAGCAGCCCAATTACCAAGAGATACAACAATGGGACTGACAGTGCTGTAAACAGTGGCCAGCAGCAGAAATTTATCATCTTCTCGAGGAAATCATTAAGCTAAGGTACAACGATCGCTTTATCTCCGGGCTCCATCAAGTGGAGGAAGGCTAATATTATTAGTACAAACCTTCAGCAAAGCGAAACAGCTTCTTCCTGTCGGATTTTCTCCGAACAGAATATAGTAGTGGCACGCGTAAACACAATAGACAATAGTTGAGGCTTCGCATCCACCACAATGCCAACCATTAAGACAGTGACATTAAGTCGCTGTACTTGCTGCACTTAGTTCATCAATTTAGTTTAGAAAATTGGAACCCGCTCCGCCCTGCTAGAAGACTTCAAGAGTACAAACAAACCCACCCACCGAATATCTGCGAGAATATTCAGCATGGTCAGCGGAAATTTGGGGCTCGTATATTGTGTGATGAGTACACTCATCACGACGTTGGCAGCTTGGATGCCAGATTTACAATCGAAGCTCAACATTAGCATAGGTAAGCGGATCAATTTACTATCCAAATATGCCCTTATCCAAATATTTTGTTTTTGGACTTTAGAACACGAAAAATTGCCCGTATTCTTCGGGAATAACACAGATTACTTTAAAATCCTGGACCAGGATGAAAATTCATTGCTTATAGGAGCAAGGTAAAGTACATCGTCGTTAATAGTCACCTCTAATTGTACTCCATCTTTCCAGAAATACTGTATATAATATTAGTTTAAGTGGATTGATAGAAAATTATAATCAACGTATCCAGTGGTCGTCATCAGATGCTGACCGGGAGTTGTGTGCCCTTAAAGGGAAACAGGAGCAAGACTGCCAGAACTATATCCGGGTTTTTGCGCGGACAAGTGAAAACCAGATAATGATCTGTGGAACAAACTCGTATAAGCCTCGGTGCAGATACTACAATACATATAATTCGGGTAGTAGTAGCAGCAGCGAGGACAGGGCGTTCGAAGTGGTGAATGAAATAGAAGCTCAGGGGCGATGTCCTTACAATCCCACTCACAATAGTACCTATATATATACAGGTAAGGAGGCCAGGTGGTTCCCAAATATTTTAGATGATACTATATGGTATTATAATCATTTTAGATGGACAGCTGTACTCAGCCACTGTAGCTGATTTCTCTGGAGCCGATCCCCTGATATACAGGGAGCCACAACGTACAGAACAGTACGATTTAAAGCAATTGAATCAACCGGCGTTTGTTAGTACTTTAGAACGCAATGGATATGTCTTCTTCTTTTTCCGGGAAATAGCAATGGAATATATGAATTGTGGAAAGGTAAAATCCACTGGTGATTGGATTTAGTAAGTGACACATATTGTTTCAGGCGATATACTCTCGCGTTGGAAGGGTCTGTAAGAATGACAAAGGCGGACCATACGCTTTTAACGACAGATGGACTTCATTCCTGAAAACGAGACTCAACTGCTCAGTACCTGGAGAGTATCCGTTTTATTTTGATGAAATTCGTAAGGAGTTTTAGTCCTTTTCTCACTCCCGTGTGGTGTATTCATTCCGTTTCCTTTTTCAGAAGCGACAAGTAAAATTATCGATGGTTTGTATCGTGGTAATAGAAGTTCCGTTATCTATGCCGTGTTTACAACATCCACAAATGCAATCTCAGGATCAGCAGTGTGTGCATTCACCATCGACGATATCTTAAGAGCTTTTGAGGGACGCTTTAAATATCAAAGGGATATCAACTCTAATTGGTTACCGCTTTCAGCAGAAAATGTTCCAGAACCACGGCCAGGTAAATGTGTTGACGATTCCAGAACACTTTCGAGCACATCGATGAATTTTGTTAAAACGCATACCCTCATGGAAATGGCCGTGCCAGCTTTATATGGGCGGCCCCTACTAACACGAGTCAGCCTACATCATAGATTGACAGCTATTACAGTTGATCCACAAATTCTGGCTATGGATGGAAATGCATATGATGTGATTTTCGTTGGAACTGGTAATAATATCCTTTGAAATATATTGTTAATCTGTCATTACTAATCTCTTCTTCTCCTTACTATTATTATTACAGACGACGGAAAAATCGTGAAGTTTATAAACATATTGCCACCGGATAGTGATGAACCGCAAACTGTTATTATCACTGAAATGCAAGTTCTTCCAAAAGGCATGCCTGTTCGTGAACTTACAGTAGCTCACAAAACTGAAAGACTTATAGTGGTCGCTGATGGTCATATTGTATCTGCTCCGCTGTACCACTGTTCAGAAAGTATTCATTGTCAGGACTGTGTTCTTCTTCAAGATCCCTACTGTATTTGGGATATTAACAATCATGAGTGTCGGGCAATCACTAGTGCAAAGACTCAGACGGCTACGGAAAGTTTTATACAAAATTTGAATTCGACAAAAGTTGCTCTCAATTTGTGTAAGAAATTCAGTGATGCTGGAAATCGAATAGATCAATCGCAAAGACCTATAGTGTTCCAGTCTACCAGAGGTACAGTGTCATCTGTTGGTAAAACGCCACAAAATGGAGATCTGCAAAATCGAATTACAGTGACATCTGTTGATCCAGCTGGTTTAACTAATATGATTAACGGTAAGTCAAAATTTTATGGCGTTTTTAAAAAGATTGAGTAAATTCAATTCGGGCATAGGTGACCGTAACATGTGACTTCTTTTTTGTTGTAATGTTGGTCATCTTATTAGTTATATAGCAGGAATCACAGACCTGAAAACTACTTTGACATTTTAAATCCCAGACCCTGTTAGTAAGAGCATTCCCTCATGTTAAATAGTATTTTTTTATGTGGTGGTTTATAATCAAATTGAAACTTAGAAACATATATGCATCTACCCTCCACAGTCTTAGAAATCTACGGCTTTAGTTGATCCTTTATTTTATGATATTCATGCATTTTGTACTTTTACAGATCCCTACGCCACAGATGATCTTGGAGTGGAGGGTGAAAAACTTCACATGGCTAGCAATAATGTCTACTGGGGATTTGCTGGAATTGTTCTAATACTGGTTTTCGGAATTGGTATCCTTGTCGGCTTATATAGTTCGAAACGTTTATGTAAAAGTTCGCCATTTCATGCGGAGCATCGAAATCAACTAAGTTCGTAAGTATTACACTTAAGTTAGATGCATAGATATTTAGATAGTATTGTGCATGAATGGCTAATTGATTCTCTAGTTATTTTTCTTATTACAATATATTTACATTTCTTATTATTTTTCTATATATTTTTGAATTAGAAAAAATCGGCCATTTCACCATCGAAATAGTGGAAAGGATGTCAACCTCCTTATGAACACAAATCCATTCACACCAGCACCATGCAATAATAAAAAGGACAATCTTGAACATGAATTTGTTGGCGATAAAGATCGTAGTCATGAGTGTAAGAATTCAACTGAGAATCTTGAAAAGGAAGCAAATTGCAAAACGGGCACATTAACTAAAGTGAAACGTACCTACATTTGATAGAAGTGTTATTGTTGGTGTTGTAAGATTTCGGACCACCTCTGATAGACTTCTTTACGTATAGCCATTTGTTGTTAGATAGAGACTCAGATGAGATAAGAAGATTTAAGAGAAAAAAAACTGAAATTCTGTAGCAATCTGAACAAAGGATATATATTTATTTTTAGTCTGTAGATAGATACAAATATTTTGATTTTTAAGGTGAATTTCAATGTTGAGATATTTTTTTAAATGAATACTCTCCGTGGCAAATGAGATACATTCTCCACCCCGATTTAAACATTTGGCAAGAAGCTTTAATTTATTAAAAAAGAAATTTTTAAATTTTATTCATCGAATTTTCGCTTTTGAGGAAATGTCAGTTTTTCTCTTTATCGTCGTATCTGTCACAGTGTCTATAGAATTCAGCAAAGTATGAAAGGACCAAATTTGTGGCTTCTGTTTTTAATAACCTTAACAAGATCACAGTGAAGAGAAGAGGTGCAATATCTTTGCGAAGAGACACGGTGTCTTTGGAGTGGAAGAGGTACAGTATCTTTGGTTAGATATTTCGGTTTATGCGGTTTCATGCCTTACAGAGTTACAGAGTTTATTAGTACTACCTGAGGATGGATTGAGTAAAAATAGCCGCACTTACATTACATTACTACTAACTGTGAAGCTGAAAAGTAAATTGTACAAAAAGATGAGCATGCTCTTCTAAACACAGTACTACAACATATCCCTCAAAGTTTTGGATGAGCTGCAGTAGCAAAATTCACGACAATCCAGAGTTTTTCTGCATTTATGGTGTTTCGGTCCATGTACCCCTTTTATAAATACTGCTGGCAATTCCGATCTCGGTAAATATTCCAAATCAATGTGTCCTTCTTGATGAGCATCCTAGATGTTTATATCGATTATGCTGAATCTGATCCCTTACCAGCTTTTGTGCAACCTGGTTATCAATGTGCATTTTTATCCTTTCCATGAGATTTACAAGTTTTTTGATCTTGCTTTTTAGGATCAGTGGAGTCTGGCAGAGAAATGGCAGCTATCAGCTGATATAAAAGAGGTTATGTGATGTGTTTTGGTAACATTCTGAGTGGTTGGGAAATAATTATATTTAAATTCTATCTAGAGTGTTGAAATAGCAATAACAAAAAGCATTCAAATGAGCGAAAAGTGGTAATAGTGACAATTAATCGAATGAGGTCGTGGGTATGCAAAATGCTGCTGGAAACAGTCAGAAAAGTGTATGTTTGAGATTCCTACCACCAAAGTAAATTTTTCGTTTGACATTTGCTGCCAGATTTGTATTGAAACAAGTGTCAAACCTTCATACATAAAACGAAAAAAGAGCAGAAAGAAATACAGAAAAGTGAAGTTCACTAACATTTAGAGGTTTCAGAAAATTTATTGTTTCACCTCAATTGCAGGGAATTTATTTTGTTGTTCTGTACCCTCTTTGTTTTCTTCTCTAAGATCCTAACTTAGTTACATTTCAAACCATCCTACCACCAGAAAGATTCTTGTCGTGACCAAAATTCGGAGTTTAGTAAAGACGCAAACTTCAAAACGTGATATTTATCAAAAAGGCAACATATTTTTGTCGTTTTACGTTTTTCGGAATCATCGGTATTATTAGTAGTATTTTCTGTGGCCACAACTAACTACAAGTCAATAGTCTGACAGTAACAGAATGTTCGGAAGGTCCTTGCCTCCTTTTTTTGCAAAGTTAAAGAATAAGGCTGACTAACGCCACACTGTCAGTCAAATACGCACAGTCAAAATTTTTTTTAGGCAGTGTGGGTTCAGGATAACCCATTAATAGGATCCTCTGTACACTTGCGTTTTAAAAATAAAATATATCCTCTTTCTTTTCTTCTTCTGTGCCTTATTTCCTTCCTGTTGTAAATGGTCTCACAAATTATGCATATTATAGAAAAACGACAACAAAAACCAAAGCCACATAAATATGACAGATAGCGATATAAGAGCCAATAAAATTATAAACAAAGAATTGTGGAAATATGTATGCCTTACAACAAAGTTTTAACTGTTTACGAAAAAAGAAAAGAAAAGAAAAAAAAGAGAAAGAAAACGAAAAAAATAGATGAGAAATTTTTTAGATTTTAAGGAATACAACAAATTTGTGATATAGACGCTATTTTATGCTTACAAATTAATTGTATTATTACTTTTTAGTATTTTATACTTGTTTATTAATCCATTTCTTATCCATACACACACACCCACATGAAGCACATTTACATGTATGTATGTAATATGCTTGTAAGCAATCTAAACTAGGTTTA
>QYTT01090250.1:63913-90038 GCA_006980735.1 Dasypogon diadema
GCTGCTGGAAACAGTCAGAAAAGTGTATGTTTGAGATTCCTACCACCAAAGTAAATTTTTCGTTTGACATTTGCTGCCAGATTTGTATTGAAACAAGTGTCAAACCTTCATACATAAAACGAAAAAAGAGCAGAAAGAAATACAGAAAAGTGAAGTTCACTAACATTTAGAGATTTCTGTCCATTTTACAGTGAGAGTGACGCAGGGAATTTTATAAAGCGAAAGAAAATGTACACTTTCAGAAAATTTATTGTTTCACCTCAATTGCAGGGAATTTATTTTATTGTTGCGTACCCTCTTTGTTTTCTTCTCTAAGATCCTAACTTAGTTACTTTTCAAACCATCCTGCCATCAGAAAGATTCTTGTCGTGACCAGAATTCGGAGTTTAGTAAAGGCGCAAACCTGAGAACGTGATATTTATCAAAAAGGCAACATATTTTTGTCGTTTTACGTTTTTCGGAATCATCGGTATCATTAGTGGTATTTTCTGTGGCCACAACCAACCACAAGTCAATAGTCTGATAGTAACAGAATAGTAACGGAAGGCCCTTGCCTCCTCTTTTTGCAAAGTTAAAGAATAAGGCTGATTGACGCCACACTGTCAGTCAAGTACGCACAGTCAAAATTTTTTTTAAGCTGTTCGTCAGAAGAGCAAAAGGTTCCTCTTACTAGCGTGCAACATGGATACAATTTGACAGACTGAGGTAGTGTGGGTTCAGGATAACCCATTAATAGATCCTCTGTACACTTGCGTTTTAAAAATAAAAAATATCCTTTGTTTTCTTCTTCTGTGCCTTATTTCCTTCCTGTTGTAAATGGTCTCTCCAAAATTATGCATATTATAGAAAAACGACAACAAAAACCAAAGCCGCATAAATATGACAGATAGCGATATAAGAGCCAATAAAATTATAAACATACAAAGAATTGTGGAAATATGTATGCCTTACAACAAAGTTTTAACTGTTTACGAAAAAAGAAAAAAAAAAGAAAAAAAAGAAAGAAAACGAAAAAAATAGATGAGAAATTTTTTAGGTTTTAAGGAATACAACAAATTTGTGATATAGACGCTATTTTATGCTTACAAATTAATTGTATTATTACTTTTTAGTATTTTATACTTGTTTATTAATCCATTTCTTATCCATACACACACACCCACACGAAGCACATTTACATGTATGTATGTAATATGCTTGTAAGCAATCTAAACTAGGTTTACGTCTATATATATGTATTGCCACGTAAGTAAGTGCGCTCTTTTGTATAAAATTTTTCTTTATTGCAATATTTTTTATTTTGTATTTTTATACGAATTACTATATTTATAGTCCTATGTCGGTTGTATGTTGTAAAATTATTTTTATGCATAGATAAAAGGAAAAATTCCTAGAAAATGTTTTACATTCCTCAAAGGAATTCTTTGCATTGCTTTCAGTTATTTCCTCTTCTTTTTTTATTTTGTTTTGTGGCATTTCTTTTCTCGTTACTCCACCGAAAGATTAAATAATTTACACTGGAGACCAGATAAATGTTTGTAGGTTCACAAATAGATTTTAATTTCGGCTTGAAATTTCAACATTTATTCCGCTGTTGAAGCTGGAGCCTTCACATATTCTTTATACTATTTGCCACTGCTAAAGGCAATTTAGCATAAGATTCAACACACTGATTTCAAATGGGTGTAACAGAATGCTACTCATTTGTGAAAGCGGTCGAGTTTTGGTACAGCTTCGATTTATATTGAACTCCTCAAAGGTTAACTTTACGTTGTAAAAAACCCCAAGTTTCTGATCTGGTTTTGTCTCGTAATGTCCATATTTTCGGAAATAGCCAATATATCTTTTGTGTCTCATCTCATCATATATGGTAAACGGATGCATTTGTAATCTATTATCAGCTTAAAGTTTTAGAAGGTATTGGTTCCACAGGTACTTATCCGCTTCCAGAATAAGTTTTATCCCCGCTTGGAAAACTGCGGTGTATCTTAACCTACTTGCGGCTAGGATGATTCGTAGCACGACAATAAGGATCCGTGGGGTATTAACGAATCCACATCTACTTAATAGCCATTAAGTTGCAATGTTAGAGCCGCAGACGTATTCACGTGGCTTTTTTTACATGGAATCCATGGCGATATGTGAAAGATAATCTCCACCACCCCTCCATTCTCATTGAGCTGAGTCCTCCCAATATATTCTTTCTCTCTTTCTAAGATCTTACAATTGCGTGGCAGTTCCAAAATTTTTTACTACATAACAGCTCTATGTGAAATAAATAGTGGGTCAGATGATATTAGGACGAGGTCTACCCAGAAAGTATCTCCAATCTTGTGTTCAATTTGGAAAACAGTCAGAAGTCGCAGGAAATCAGGTCAGAACTGTACTGGATTTCACATATTTGAAAAATTCCATGCTTGGTCAGAAATTGCTGAATAAGCGATGAATGAGTAGGTATGTTGCCGAGATGAAGCACCCAGTTACCAGTTTTCCACAAATCAGGCTGTTTCCTAATTTCTGTTTCACGTAATCGTTTCAAAACTTGTTCACCGTGCCACTTTTTAGAGCGTATTTATGATGAAAAACACCCTCTCGGCGAACAGAGAGCATTACATTGATGATTGTTCTTCAGCCATATTCTACTATGAAGACTGAGCTTTTGTGACTGGGTAAATTCCAAAAATCCATTAACATTTCATGGGTTTCGTAAAAACTTTTTTGAACATTTTCGGGGGTTTTCTAATTGTTTCCAAATTTTCTTGTGCGATTTCCAGTTGATAATTCTTTTGGTCTTCCGTCAGTAGCTGTGGAACGAATTTTACAGCCCGAATTTTGTCCTAAGAAAAATCAACATTTATTAATCAATATTAAATTGATGAAGCTATGATTTTGGAGTGCCGAAGTCTTCTTCCATCTCTTGCACGGTCAGACGATGCTTTTAATTAATCAAAACTCGAATTCCATATTTTCAAGAGTTTTTGTCGTTGTGGGTCTGCCACCACGAGGATGGCTTTCAACTAAAATACGACCATTTTTAAATCGTATTAATCACTGATTGAGAAACAATTACAGATTTATCGCTATACATATTATGAATTAAATCAGTGATTTCCGAACAAGAATGGCCAAGTTTTTGGCAAAATTTAATTTAATTTAGGATCTCTAAGGCGTCGAATCGATCAAAATCGAGGCCATACTGCTCGACCATCCAAAATTCTCACGTATGAATGCGGAATGCGTCGCGGTTTATGGTTACCATGATTTCAGTATGTAGATTTGCGTGTAGATTGTTGTTTATTTGCTGAATGATTCCTTCCGCTTAAATTTCAAATATGCTGACCTTCCAAGGCTTCGCTTGCATTCCTTTCATCGCTATCTTTATTATTCCAATAGTAGCTTTGATAAGTATTTCATTTTTTGTGCAATGTTTCATCCTAGAGGAAGAAGAGCTTTGGATGTTGACCCTGGTCCTTACAACTCCTAATTCAATAAATAAATTGGCAATAGATAAACCATATATTGACTTCTGTTATATTCCAAATTGTCAAAAATTAAATAAATTAAATTGTTTTCAGAAGAATTAAAATGTGTACCACAAGTGAGCATTGGGCATGTGAACGACTCAATAAAGTTCTTTTTTTTATCTATACGTGTTCCTACAGACAAATCAAATCAAAACAAATAACAATAGTGAAAAACTCTACTTTATACAAAATCTCCCACCGTATTCTTTGTTTACACCTTAGAGTTTTCGCAATTTAAAGAAAAACAGTGGTCTTGTCTAAACACAGCCATACAAGTTTCAGTATTTTTGTGTAGACCAACAAAAAAATAAATAAATAACAAACAAATTTCCAAAAATAGTTTTAATGCCGTTTTTATTACGTAATAAAGTGTGTATAATATAAATCCGTCCCAATAATGTGTAGATGCATATAAAAACCACAGAACAAAATATTTTTCTACAATAACTTTATATAGCCCTTAATCAATAAGAAATTATACTTTTTCGTGTAAATGAACGCTACGATTCAATCGACTAAATCTAGAGAAGAGGTGACTAAATTAAGCTTATAAAACTTTAGCAGTAAGTTTCGGAGAATTTTCTTGTTGAAATTTGTAGGTATATTGAAAATAGAGATTATGTTTTATAATAGTATTTTCTACTAAATCAATAAGTGTACATGTAAGAGAAGTTCGACAAAGAAGGAAAAACAAATATAATGCGAATTCTTATTTTATGTTTTCATTAAAATTAAAAAAGAAATAGACACGATCGTGCGATTTTCATTTCCGTTGTAAGAAAATTTTATAATTGTGATGATCAATAAAAATGATTTATTTAAATTTTGGCCAGTCAGTTTCATTTGCCTAACCTTCCTCAAACCTAAACCTTAAAACTTATTCGAAAAGGACAGTGGCATCAATCAGGTAACTTAATTTTTATTCAATTTTATAGTTATAGCAACAGACAACAAGATAAAACGGAGGGAATCTGCTCGCACTTATATACCGAATCTCGTGGGCCATTAACCACCTCCAGGATTGCATTTTCCACGTTGTCGGTTATCCTCAGGGTATCTTATAGTTGTATATTCTGGACATATGACCAAATCACTTAAGTCTGTCAAATTTTATGAACTATATAAGGAGACCCGAACAGTTCAAATAATTCATAGGTAATCTTTTGCCTATATTTATTATTTCTAAACTGACACATTTGAATTGAACCATGTGAATCATATGAATCATACGTCGGAGGCATATTCTTAAGTTTAACGGAATGAACTGATGCATCCGACTGCATGATATCGTTTACAGTATCAAGTTTGATAAGTTAGCCTCTTAAATAAAATTTTTCGGACACTATCATGGCTGAGACATTACATTTTAAGTAAATTCGATGCTAAACAGTTTCCATTTTTGGTTTTTGTTGTACGAAAAGACTGTACCGCAGTTGGCCGCAGATGGCCTTTACTGCTTCACTGGACGAGAGGGCGAGTACGAATGGCATTCTGAAGAATATGTTTAGGGGGCATCTAGCCCATGGCGCCCCGATGGGCACGAACCTCTGCTTAGGGTGTACTTGCGGGCTGTGGGATGGGAGATGAAGTAGGACATCTTGTTTCCATCTTTCCAGTTCGCTTTTTAGGCAGTCTGGTTCGATTGTCGAACGATCGAATATTATATGTATAGTAACTCGATCATTCGATAATCGTTTTCGAGCTACATGAACCGGCCTCAGGTAATCATATTGGTCATGTACTTCTAGTGGTGCTAGGTACTCGGAATTTGGCCAGTGTATAGCACAAAGTCTGTAGGGAAAATCGAAAAGGGAAACATTCTTGTTTTTTTTGCATTTGTCGTTTTTAGTTCTTCTGTGTGGATCGTCTTTCCGATCTCAGGTGCATTGTGAACTTGTAATTTGTAATAGAGCTAGCAAGCCGGAATTTGGCAAGAATGTAGCCCAAAGACTGTAGTTAATGGGGAAAATCGTAAAAGGAAACGTTGTTCGTCCTTTGGCATTTGAGGGCTTTTCTTCTTCTGTGGGGGTTTCGCTCTCGGAAGCATGTAAATATATTGTTCTTGTACTTCTAGTAAACTAGGAACCTGAAATTTGGCTAGTATATAGGTAATGTAAGAATCGAAAAGTGAAACTTTCTTTTTAAATTTAAATTGGAGTTTCTATTACAAAATATTATATCAGAAGAACGCTGTCTCTTGTACTAGTACTACCCATTCAAAAATTTCCTATGGACTACGATATCGAAAAACGCTGTTTTGTACTGGGGTGAAAAGGGAACATGGGCCGTGCTCAAATTTTGCTAAACTCATATGTTTTATATGGCAATGTGTCCAGAGAGTTTTAAGCCTAGTCTAGTTTACGTATACTTTCAAGTGCAAAGTCAAAGTAGGGCCAAAGTTTTGTTAATCTCACTTTTTTTGCCGGTTGTAAAACAGAAACAAGGTTTTTTGGGGATTGTTAACAGATTTGTTGCCACCTTCTTTAGAAAAGCTTTCGTGAGAAAAATATGTGCAAAAATGCATTTAACAAGAGAGAACTTAAAATATGTGTGACTTTGGCAGCGGACCTGTTAAGCACCTGCTCTGGATTTGAGTTCTACAAAGTGTACGAAGACCTGCAAATAATTGATAGAGCGAACTTATTGAGAAAGTAGAAAATAGCCTTGTGCTTTTGGGTGGCAGTACTGGTTATAAGTAGAGAAAGGATGTTGTAGACACAGGACCACTCGCGTCGCTTCACTAATATCTTCAGACCTGCTGTTATGTAGTGAGCACCATTCCAGTCAAATGAAGGTATCCAGGCTATCCATTTGAATTAGAATGTCGAAAATTTAAATAGACCTGTGAATTCTGAACGTAAGCGAATACCTGACTACCAAAAGTAGGATAATGCGCAGAAGAAAACTCCCCCATTTCCACCCTTTTGTGATGTAGAATGGGTAGCTGCCTTCAGCGCACCTTCACCTACAAGTGCGCAGGATTTTTCTTGAACTTCTATACTGGTAAGGTGTGAACACACACAGTCGAAAAAATTTTCTATGCTTTGATTTGGACATGGGGACTATCCTTAATTTCTCATTTGGAATTGTAACCCTCTCTTGCATACTGATCTGAGTGGTGAAGTAAACAGAAAATGTTCATTGTCCACCATTTGCTTTCGGCGGCGCGGTGATAGTTTTGAGTATAAAAAAAATTAACCGAAAAATAAGGGAGAAGAAACACGAAAGGATACAATAATTCAGGTTTATTTACACAAAATGTCGGGAGATTCTGGAAATGGATGTGTTCGCAAATCGAAAAACAGATTTTAATTGAAAATCTCAAAAGGAATCATATTGAGCGCGAGAGAGGGTGTAGTACGTGATTCATAAAGGAAAAGGTGTGTTAATGAAAGTGGAAATTTTTCTATCTGTAGTTTTTCGTGTGTGCAATCAAAGTGTAATGAAAAATTTTTCAAAATCGATGGTGGAAATTTCTGCGGCACAAGTACAAAGGACACATATCAATTTGTTGGAAGTTCTTGCTGTTATCCGAATGCTTTAAGGAAATCCAGAGATTTAAGTGCTTCTATTGTTTTAGGTGGAATTTTCTGAAAAATTTGGGGAAAAAGGTGTGCAGTTTTCGTAACGTTGAAAATTAGAATATTTCTACTACTATGGTAATATTTTATACTTTAAATTTGTAGATATAGTGCCGAATTTTTTGCAAGTTGTGAAATTTATTTCAATCTTGAAGATGTGGTTATAGATTAGGATTTGTGGCCTTTCGAAGTGCCATTCGGATTATCGAAAAAGTAACTTAAAACGACCAATACTTTGATTGTGTGGATAGAATTTATATCGTGAAGATAGAATTTTTTTTTTCAAGTATCTTTGATGTTGTTTTGTGGCAAAATATAAGGGATTACATCTAGCTCCAAAAGAATATACACCTAGTGCTCTTACCCGGTAGTACAGCTTAAGATAAAGCATTTACGAGAAAATTCAACTCATTATTATTAGCTTCACTCTAGAGAGAGTAAATTTAAAGGTTCATAACTAGAAAGGCACTTCTACTGTATCTTATTCGATGGCTTTTGGTTCCGTTCACCGATGGCTTTTGGTTCCTTTCTTTAACGAGATCTTAAACTACATATAATTTCTGCATTGGCTGCATGGTATCTACTGAATTTCAGCTTGATTTTTCATCTCCAGAGGAGACGTAATGGTCACGGTTTCGAGGATATATTTGGATCATTTTGATCTGGTTGGCACAAATCTATTTGTTATAGAAATGATACAAAAGTATGGGGATTCTGATTTCCCGATGGGGTTCCAAATTAATGAATAAAAGACCTCGTTTAGCTAATCCTGGGCATTCGCAAAAAATATTATAATACTTTCTACAGCCTCCTTGTCCACACAGCTTCTGTAGCATTCGTTAAAAGGTTCAGCCTACTAGAGAGGCAATGTCCTTTTACGACGACTGTGACGTTATAAACATCTATGCGCTGCCTCCTAAGCAAAGGAAGCGTCCTCTTGGAGTAAAATTTTTTGGTCACAACTGTCTTAAGGTCTCACAAATGGTGAGCTACTATTATGGTCTGTCGATCGATTTCGCTCCGTGGTGATCCAAGGGGGTCCGACTATGAATCTGTCTGCTTGTTTACCCGCCACTTTAACCCATCAAAGACCGACCTCGAAGTAGTCCCCTAAAAACCAAGACATTTTCTCGACGTCATTTCCTCCGGAACTATACTCTGAATCATACCTAGATCCGGAGTGTCTTACTTAGCCGGCAGGGTCACCGAAACAGGCAGCCTCCGAATTCTCAAGCAATTGGGCACCAAAGAGTAGCTCTAGGGTTTTCTCATGGAATCATTCTTTCATTTTTAGGAGAGAGAACGTCAGGGTCCTTTAATAGGAGTCTGGCAGGTTCACTTGTTCTCCCCATGAATTCGTAGTAGCTCTTCCCTAAAGTACCATTCGCTTCCCTTAGAGAACTTTTATATTTTTTGAGATTCGCCATATAGGTGGCTTAGTCCGTTGGAGTCCTGTTTGACCTTTAAAAAAGGACTCACCCCGTTCATTAAAATATTGGTACTTGCTTCCCCATATCGTGTGATGAACGTTCAGAACTTAGAACCAGGTTGATCTTCGTATTTTAGGCTCTGTCCACTAGCTTGCTGAACTCTGTTATCGTCATCCGATAGCTCGATATACGTCTACGATGGTAGACGTATTGTTGTGGTTATTGAGGTATTTCAACGGAGTACTCTCTCTCGTTTCTGATATGACGTTCTATTACCTTATTCTGTTTTTAGTATGAAGGAGGATATGACTTGTGCTGGATAGTACATATCGAAGAGCATATCCAGCTCTTATTATTGGTGTTACCTCTTCTATCCTTTGCAATAACTTTGTTGGGAATAAGCTGTGTTCTACTAGGAGGAGCCAACAGTGGATTTTATTTATCTCTCTGTGAGAGAGGCTTTTGATCCGGTTTGAAGGTATATAATAATTCCTAGTTTCATTCGGATGCCTTTTCGGGGATTTTAATTATGCTGCAGCCCGGAAAGTGTCTCAGGAAAAGCAATTCCAGTGTATCTTCCCGACTTGCAGAGTAACGCCCATCTATGACTTTTGTAAAAGCCCAATTACATTATAAGTGAAGAGTACCTTTTGAAATCTCGCCGTAGTCGGCAGACCTTTAACTTCCTCACAGTGTTTTTTCCAGGTTCTTCTTTTGGACGTCCTCAATTCTTAGTTATATTCGTTCAGGGCCTTGCATTCAGCCTTTGGCCTTGCAGCATTATTTCCTCACTTAATAGGTTCTTCTCGCTGTTAGTTCTATTAGCTCCCTCTTCCACCAGGACACATCTTTTGAAACCCCTCCATATTTTACGGGGTATACGTTGCTCCATTAGATGTTATGATAAGATTTTGAAGACAGGTTGAGATCGAATCAAGTTTCCCGCAGGTCTTTATTGATTCCTCTTCAAGTTCCGTTCAGGCTACACCGATTAGTTCACGGTAGAAACAAAAGAAAAGTTTAGGTTCACGTGAGAAGCTTGAATTTGACGCCAATTGTCAACTTTTATATACTGAAAACGGTAGGAACTAAAAAAAAGAATTTGGGTGTATTCAGAATGAGTTATCTGTTTTTCTCGTCATTTTTTCCACTTTTAATTTTAATTTCCTGATAATTTTTAATGGTGAAGGCCAGCTTTTTTTTATAGGAATGTACGAAATTATCAAAATTAAAAGAATTTTTAAACAATTCTTTTTTATGTATTTTCTCTAGGTACCAAGACTAAAAACTAAATTCTCGTTCTTTTATTTTTCAGCCAATATTCACATATTCTCTATCAAAAATATTATGAGCAAAGCACAAAGGAGGTATATTTTGCAGACTTTTACGTCGAATTCTTTTTAATTATCAATTTTTCAATTTGTAGACAATAAATTTGTATAATACAAGCAACAAAAAAATGTGAAGCAACGTTGTAAAAGCATAAAAAAGGATACTTAACAATTTTTTTTTCTACAAAAATTATTCAAAGATGAGGGCATAACTAAGAGAAATCTACTACTAAAAAATTTCCACAAAAAATTAATCTATCAAAAAGTCCGGAGAGCACATAAATCAAAATCTCTATATATTTCCCGAGAATATTCTCCTTCAAAATGATCTATCCAAAGATTCCACGAAGATCTCTAGCATTGCTGTTGATTTGCTTCATTTTTTCATTGGCGGCTGTTGGTATTATGTTTATTGTATATTTTTTTAGCACCAACAACGCCATATTAGTCAAACCTCTATTAAAGAAAATGTACAGTGACAATGAATATCATCATCGTCAGCAACAACAACAACAACAACACCAACAGCAGCAGATACAGCAGCATCATCATCAACAATTACAACATCATCAATTGCAACAACAACAACAACAACAGCAGCAACATCATCAATCCCTATTACAAAATTATGAGAAACATATCGATGACACGTCATATCAACCGTACGAAGTAAATGAGAATCGACGCATATCAAAATACACGAAAAAGGATAAAAAAACATATCGAAGTAGCTTTCTACAAGGATCTGATGAGTTGAGTGATGAGAATTACAGTGGCAGTCGAAGTGGTAACTACTATTCCAATTCTGATACTATTTACATTGATGATTACGATCGATTAAATGAAAAGATCGATACAAATCACAATGGTGAAGAAGATCTTCTCGATATAAATGGTATCGATTATTTTGAAACTATTATAATGGATCACAATCACAAGCAAAATTCACCGAGTGTTGTTGTTGGTGAAACATTACGCCCAACTCAATCCACATTAGATGCCAAAGAAAAGGATCTTTTGATATTTACAAAAAATTTGTACAATCGTAAAAATAACCAAAATAAAATTAAAGGAAGAAAAGTGAAAAATACAAGGAGAAAAATCGATAATCATAGTAACGAGAGTGAAGCTGCTTTCGATAATGAGACAATCGGTAGTGGTAGCGGTGATTTTATTGATGATACCGAAGTGGATGATGAGCAACAAATTGCTAACAAAGTATCACGGAAACGTTTAATCAAACCCAATAATATCAACAACAGAAAGAACAACATTCGACGACAAAAGTATCGAAATTTTCGTAATGAAAATCGAAATGAAAATTTCTATAGTGTGAGTAGTGAAATAGTTTCAAACTTATCGAACGAGTCAACACTAAAACCAGCAGCACCATCATCATCGTCATCATCATTATCATCTTCTTCTCCATTGACATCATCAATGACAACCACGTCATTGCCAGTATTACCATTGATGACGTCATCACTTCAACCATCACTATCACTATCATCAGCTGAGATACGAAATAATCGAATAAATAAATTGGATAAGAAATCATTGGGTTATGTGAGCAGTAAAAAATGGATGCCACCATCGATAGTGTCCAGTCGTGAAATGGTAACTGTTACAAATATAAATCAATCGCCCGAATCACGTGACGAACATCAAAATGGTGCCTGGCTAGAAACAAGGGCCAGACGAATTATGGGTAATGTTAAAAAGAGCGAAGAGAGGTCAAGACAATTGCTACTATGCGAGGAGGCTGGCGGTGGTGAACTATGTCGTATGCTTTTTAAGGGGCACTTAAATGAGTAGATCAAGAGATGTAAGGATCCACGAGTTTGTTATTATTCATTTCTTATTATTATGTTAATGAGTTTTTGTTTTTTTTCGAAAATTTTATTTAATACATATTTATTTAGATTTAAATTCAGTAATTAGTACTTTTTAAGATATGGACTGTCTCTTCTAAAGACAATTTTAAGCAAAACTATGAGAATATGGGCAACCTCAGCTTCACAAATATTACACCAATTGCAGATAAAAAAGACTAAGTGGTTGGAGAAGAGTGATGGCACAATGGTTCATATTGAGTAACTTTGATAGTGTCGTGGACTCTATCTGCCTGTCCTTTGTGGAACAAATGTTTCATTCGTCATCCATTGCGGTAGGATCCCATTGTGTTATTAGTATATTGTCCGTGTTAGGTGTACTATGTATGAAGTTAAGATATCGCTGTTAATTTAAGGTATCCGGTAAGGTATCCGTTAAAACAAATGGTCCAATATTATCGTCATTGCTTCATTTTATTAGAAAAATTTTTGTTTGAGGATTGCTTTTGTATTATCCACTTACAGAATGCTATTCTCTGATTCCGATCACCCGGAAATATTTCTTCTACTGTTGAAGATATTCCCAGACAGTGAGCCACAAAGCTTTTCAACGTCCGTCAGTTCAGTGCTCGTATAATTTGAATATCGAGTAGACTGTCCTTTTTCATCCTTCTGCCAAGAATCGTTTTACCATGTTTGCGTCGGAGTGCTCCTAAACAATTCCCTTATCTCGACGTTTCTCGTCACATTGGGCATTTGCTTATAAATTATCTGTGCTGTTCTGCCCGTAGGGTAGCCGTCTTTATGCTCTCCAAGGCCGGATAGCATACAATATCTTCTGCTTAGAGCTCTTCTTCTGATCGGCCCGTTCATTAGCCTAATCCCTTTTTTAGCCTGCCGGCAAATTGTAATATTTTCCCTGTTGTTTATGACTCTATGACTCATTTGTCGATCAGATCCTTCACTAAGCCTCCTCCAACGGCAGAATATGGTTGCTACGACCCATTCAATTTTTGTACACTTTCCATTGTTAACTCTCCGCTACATACACCTGATCACCTCTTAGCTGTCCAGTGCGCACTCGATTTCCACTTAAGTAGTTCAAGGTAAGAACCACAGCCATCATTTCTGTCTAACAAAAACCAAGGTGCACTTTAGCAGACTTACCTAAGAGAACAGATTAAGGTCTATGGAGAGAATTCTTAAACCTGTCCTGTTCAGTACATGAATATAAAAATATTCTCTTCTCTTCTGTGGGAGCGATCTGCCACCGATAAAAGTCTTATGAACCCTTTTGGTTATTCTGAGGCTCCTGATCCTGTGGCTGGGATCTTCCTATGCTCATAATCAGTCCCTGACGAGCACTATGTATTGCCCCCCTGTATCTGGAATGCCACCTTCTCTACCCTTTTTTAACAAATAGAGCCAGCGTTGGCAGTACCAAGAGAATCCCTAGCGCAGCTGTGAGTGTAATGCGAAAAACACTCATAATCTCTATGCAAGCCATTCTTTGTACCATACTTAGTTGTTGCCTAAGGTCTACTTGGCATACCTTATGGCCCCAGACTACCTCAGAAAATATTGGAATTGGTCTGACAACCATTGTATACATCTAATGTGCCGAACTCGACGATACACTCCACTTTAGTCCACACACTTTTCTACATTTCTGCACCACAAACTTTGCTTTGTGTTAATTAATTTAAAGACATCCAAAAATTACTTATTTTAGATTTTTATACATCATGAAATTTAAATTACCAGTAGAACTTAGTTATCAGCTCATTGTTGCCCATATTCTTACCCTCCGTCTACTATTTTCTACATATATTTCGAGTGACGAAATATTTCTACTTATGTGCAATAATAATTAATTGGATTGAGCCGCAAAGTTAGTTTGTAATTCTTACCGATTGAGTCAAAACAATGTAAACAAAGAAGTATACAACCCGAAACGTATCTACTTCCATATTTAGTTAATTATTCAACAGTAATTGATTTATCTCACATATCCCCTTGTTTTGTATCATTGTGATTGACATTAATCTAACATTTAAGCAAAAAAATAAGGCTAAAAAATACATGTGAATTGTTGTATATCATTGAATCATATTTGGTAAATAATAGGAAAAAAAAATCAAGAAACACTTCCGATGGGAAATCATAGCTAAAATGTTTTTATTATAAAAAAAAGAGTTTTGGTAAAGCTAAGTAAGAGAAAAAACTGAAAACAGTAAAAAAAACATAACTACATAAAAAAATATGAAACTTTAGAGAAGAGAACTGTAGAGAAAAATTATAGTAAAACATCCTCCTTATACATGAAAAGTGCATGTAAATTGAGTGTCTAGAGTAAAAAATGCGAAAAATAAAATACAAAAAATTTATATCTTTATAGATTAAGTGTGTAAAAATGCAAGAAGAGGGGGTGGGAAAACAAACAAACAAAAGGAAAAGAAAACATACAATTTTAAATATATAAGAAAAATAAGAAGCATCCCAAAAAGCAAGGAAAAATGTGTATGAAATCATAAACGAAATAGCGTCCATGATATCTACAATGTTAGTCATCAATAATAACGGCATTGTATCTAAGATAATAAACAGATGATAATAATTGTAAGAATGGTAAAAAAAGTAAAAAAAAGTATTGTTTTGTTTGTGTAACCAGACATATCCTATCCAACGAACTTTTCACAAATCCAGTAATTTATTTAAAACACTTTTAGACAATTCAGTATTTTATATAAAATTTTCAAATTTCTATACAAACATAAAAACGGAGACATATACACATAAAGAGATACAAAAACCTACTAAAAATGATCCGAAAATCGAGTACAAAAATAAGGTAAAACACTTTAAAAAAGTGCAATAACAACACAGCACTAATAAAATATATTCTAAAAGTGTGGAGAAAGCAAGTAAGCATTTAATGCAAAAAGTGCCCAAAGCAGGTGTAAGCTCTAAAAAGAGTCTAGATCCAAAATGGATTAAAAATCGAAAAAAATTACAAAGCCCAAACGAACGAATCCACGTAAGCCTATAATATGCTTGGCTGATCCTACGGTGCAGTGCCTGCAGCGCTCCAAAGTAGGCAATGGCGCCATGCACAAATGCTGTAAGTACTGCGACCTGAACTATTAGTGAAGGAGCAGCCCGCCGTTTTGTAAAGAAGCTAACAGCAGCCACCTGCAATTGAATGAAATCATCTTTGAGACACAAGAGTCTCTGCAACGTGACAACGGAAGGAGACTCAACGGTTCATATGTGCACGAGTACTATTACTGTGTCGATGTCTACTCACCACCCTCTAGTAATACAAGTGAAACGTGGAGTTGGTCAACGCTAGCACCCAGACGACCAGGTCCACGAGCGCGTATACATCGGATAAAGGAAGAGAATCTGTAGAACAGAGTACCCCTCCAATCGCAGAGTGAGCAAACTCTCTGAAGCCCTCGGTCGGTGGATCATGGTTTATAGCCTTGAAAAGGGCTTGGTCGGATAATTTTAGAATACACACCTCGTTATCCCCATAATCATGCCAAAATCTGCCTCGAGATGAGGATGCGATTAACCATGAAAACGGCCTCCAATCCAGCACTAGGATCCCTGATACTAAGTGTTCCGAACCGTTGGCGTGCAAAAGCGACCAGACCGTGTCTTTGCGTAGAGTGTGTGAATGTGGCACACCTACTGGGGCTAAACTCTAGAGAACTACAGCTGACAGTGCTGTCATACTTCTTCCACTTCCGTCATGGACTGAGTATGGGCATAGGAGAATCCTTAAGAGATCAGGATAGTAAATCTTCTCTAAATAACTAAATCCTGTAATGTAAGCCTCGGTTTACCAGGCTGGGTCTGGGAGAAGGTAAAATTCTCATTTCACTGGACAAGTAAGCAGATACATGGATCGGACGGAGATGAATTTATCCCTAACGATGCAATATGTACAAAAACCCAATGGCAATGGGTTGTCAACAGACAAAAAAGCAATTAGACAGTAACAGCGGACCGTTCAGAAGAAAAGTTCTCAGCACCGAGCGAGGAACACTCAGATAGTTAGTTTCCCTGACTACTGGACATGGAAATCTTGGATATCAGCTGAGAGGATGGGCATTCTAGAGGATTATGCATGAAGACTAAGAAGTATCTTCTAGATACTGAGAGACCAAAGCATATTGTATGTGATGCCTCGAGCATGGGGCCGATAACCTATTAATAAATGCTTTACATTACAAGAAACGTCGAGGTAAGGGAATTGCTTAGGAGGTAAAACAAATCTTGACAGAGGAATGGAAAAGTGTCCGAAGATAGTGGCATACTTCGATATTCCTTGAAGCCACTTTCAAAATTCTTTACATGAAAATGAAAAAGCTCAAATTGAAACAAAAGTTGCAATGATGTAGAGAATACGTCTCGCGATTGTTCGTTCAGCTACATTTGCGTAAAAATGTAGTCGTTTGAGTAGCCTATAATTTTATCTTTAAAAAAAAGTGTCTTTTCCAAATGTGTAAAATCATGCATCTAAAATGTCCCCAAGCGTCAAAATAAAAAGCTTCCCAAGAAGACATACCACATAACGCAGCAAATCTAACAATCTAATATGCAAAACGCTTTGAATAAAGCTTTTTCGTGAAAGCTGATTTAAAAGATGTTCACTTGTTTTTCAAACGGTTGCCAAAGTCAACTGGCAAATTCTTAGTGGGAATTGGTAAATTTAATGGAGAAGGATATTGTAAAGATTTTTGTGTATCTAAAGAACATTATTTTATTATTAAACGAACCTTTATTAACATTTAAAAGAGTTCAAGGTGAAATTAGATAATTTTTGTGGATAGAAAATGAGAAAACCGACTCCAGAAACGGTAGGCCCCATAGGTTTAATATCAGCCATCTTAGGTGAGTCTGATACAGGTGTGAAACTGGTCATCTCGATCCTAGTCAGTAAGTATCTATTTTTCCGTACATATTTTATATTTCATCTCAATTCTTTTAATCAGGCTACCTCATTGCACTTGTCTACATCAATTTTCTGAAAGACACCTCACCGATTGTAAAGCACCTCTATCTAATGAAAACTGGATTTCTTCTATGCCTGTTCACATATCACTTTCAGGTATACCACAGTATTCTCTCCATACTGACAACTTATGTCCTGCTACGTGTTATGAGACACTCAAGATACCTCTCTTCCGTAAACTTTATTATCCAAACCGTCCATGTAATGATTGGCTATTATTTTTGTGTTTACGAGGATGATATGATCCAATGGATACCCCATAGTATCCTGGCCGTGCGGCTAATCGGTTTCTGTTTTGATGTGTCCGACGGGCAGCTTCCGGGTGAAGTACTACCCAATGAAAGAATGGAAACCGCATTAAATTATATTCCCTCACTCCTGGAGTTGGCTGGATTTGCGTACTTTCCGTCAACTTTTCCGTTTGGAGGACAAATACCCTTTCGGCGATATAAGCGATTTGTTCAAGGGGAATTCGATGAACAATCCGGAAATGTTGAAGTTGGATTAAAACGTGGTGCTCTGGGATTGATGTATTTAATTGTCAGTCAAGTGGGGTTTA
The DNA here is from genome assembly GCA_006980735.1 of Dasypogon diadema. NCBI lineage: Eukaryota > Metazoa > Arthropoda > Insecta > Diptera > Asilidae > Dasypogon > Dasypogon diadema. The sequence continues at coordinate 81,194 of QYTT01090250.1, forward strand.
GATTTTTCCCTGAGAAGTACTTTTTCACCCGGGAGTTCCAGTATTCAGTGTTGATCAGGAAAATTGTAATATTAAGCATTTGGACGAGGGTACGTCTGTACAAGTACGTGGCATGTTTGTTGCTCGCTGAAGGTTCTTCAATGTGTTTCGGTAAGAAATTATTATAATTCTGTAGAGACGAGATATAGTTCTAATTCTTTTCTGTTGAAGGGATAACGTACGCTGGGACTGATGAAAACGGCCAACCAAACTGGTTCGGATATTCGAATGTAAAGATTAAGGCCTTTGAAACTGCTACCAAAATTGGGGACTACATTGATTCATTCAATACGACTACTAACAAGTGGGTAATTCAAAATATCTATAAGCGACAGAATTTGGGACGTGGACGAAGAAGTTGCTTGCTGGTCTTCATTTTTCTAGGGATAATGAATGGATTCTATAGCGGATATTACATGACCTTCTTTTTCATCCATTTGGTGTTTAATTTCGAAATGCAGGTTGGTTTTATTTGAAGGTCTGCGCCATCTTGAGATTTTAAAAAGTTTCTTATTTCAGTTTGAAGCTATATTCAATCCCCTTAGGATAAAGTATAATGGAATTTTAGATTCAAAGCCAGTAAAATGGATCTACTGGATTATAACACGGTTTTATGTCAATGCTGCCATAGGTTGGTGCTGGATTCCATACGTTTACCTTACCTATCCCAGATATTTTGTGACTTTTCGCGTTTTCGACTTTTACGGATTGGTATTTCTTTCCAGTTGGTTCTTTGGTCGTTCTATTTTCATGTGTTTAGCAACATCTATAAAGCGTTCTCCAGTTCATCAACATGAAGGATAAATTTTGTAATTATACTTTTAAAATATTTTGTGTCATTAGTTTGAAAATCATTCAATCCGTACTGCTATTAGTTTTTAGGAACTTCCATTGGAGTTGGATCGAATTAAATCATTTTGTTTTGTTTACTGTAATGAATTTCAATTATAATACATTTTGGTATTTGAGAGATATCTTGACAATAATAATAATACATTTCTCTTTTAACCTGGAAAGCACGCTTCTGAGTGAGGTACCAAGAGATTTTCACCTATGCCGTCAACAGTAGTTCATTCTCAGCCACATTCACGTTGAAATGTTTCAAAAGACATGTGCGATGAATTTTCGATTGGAAACTGAATTTTAAAGCTTAATTTCTGCCCATACTTTATTGTAATTTTGTTGCTTTCAAGTCTTTTGGCATCTGGCTAGTACAAATTTCAGATAAATAAATAACTCCACAAATAACTTGTATATTAGCGATTCTAGAAAGTGCCTTACAATGTTGTATCTTGCAATATTAGCTGTGTTTTTTCATCTGATCCGGATCATTGAAAATTTTGAAATGAATTGATGCCTAAACTGCCTATAAGCGGGCTATAAGCAGTTGGTAATTTCAGAGTCTGAAAAATTCATCAAATTGCCATGATTTTGAACCATAGGAAATGTCAAAATAGAATCTAGAAAATATCGAGTTCACGTTTTGAAGTTTTGAATTATTCAACCTCATGGCAAACTGATGAATTTTTTTCAAATTTCTAAATCGCCGATTATTTGCCTGTGTTTAAGAAGTCAATTTAATTCAAAATTTTCAATGATCCGGATCCGATAAAAAAACACGGCTATTGTAATAGAGAACAATCCGCCAGAAGTGGAAGACCTCTCAGATTGCGACTAATAACCCTGAAAACGAGTTCCACGGAATCAATTTTAGAATTCAACATTTATGCATAAAAACAAAAGCTCAGGGGACATCATCAAGAATCAAAAAGGTCCTATCAGGAAAAGATAATGGAGAGTCATCATGTGGGCTCACTCAAAAAAAGGTCTTCAAAAGGGCGCAGCAGGAGGCCTCAGCTTCCCTTCCTGCAGATGATGATAGCATGCCAACACTCGAGTTCAGACAATTGGTTGAACATTGCAGGCGAAGCGGTAAGCAGCTCGTCGTTGGATGCGATGCTAATGCAAACCACGTTAAATAGGGCAGCACTAACACCAACGACAGAGGTGAGTACGTACTTGATTCTATTTTATCTAGAGATTTTGAAATATTAAATAAGGGTAACACTCCAACATTTGTGAATGCAATAAGATAGATAGTTTTAGACTTGACCATGTGCCTAGTGCATTCATGGCGAGTATTGATGCCTCGTTATCAATATCTGACCAATGGCACATTAGGTTTGACATTGAATCCTTTGCGGATAGACAAGACGCCGGGCAGCCAGACTAAGCAGTGGGGAATTTATTGAGAGCCCCTCGGGACAGAGATCATTTTGAGCAATGAGCTGGCCTCGAACCAACCCTGGAGTGCCATCATAAACTCCTTTGAAGCATGTATTGCGGTAATACAGTGGAACTTTCAGGTGACTGCGAAGAATACTGAAGGGCTCTTACTGATTATAATAAAGCACTAAGAAGATCCAAAAATAAAACCTGGAGAACCTTCTTTGAGGACATAATTATCTAAGGATCACTCGAACGGTGTAGGCTAACTCTAGAAAATGGATGGTAATTATAGTGAGAATTGCGATATCCTTTTCCTCCTGGAGACACATTTCCTCTTCAACCCCAAACATAGACGAAATAATAAATGGTCCTGTCGATCATGCCGACTATAGGGCCCAAAAGCCTGGCCATCTCTAATCAGATTTTTCAGAACCAATTACTTCTTTGTTACTCCAACTGCGAAGAAGTCACGGGGAGTAGATTCTCTTCTTCAAAAGTTTAAGCCTGGGATAATTCGGTAAACGGGGATTCACAATGGATCTCTTCGGATTATGGTAAATGCGAGACTGGATACATAATCTAAGCCAACAGTAGTAGCAATAAATTATTTATATAGTCACTTTTCTCATGTGTGCATCACTATTTTCGTGGTGTAAATTTGTTGTGAAACAAAAGCTATTAAAACAATAAAATTTTATTGCATAATGAATAATTTCAACAATTAATAAATATTTTACATATTCTGTTTGAATCTCAACAAGGGCCACAGATCTATCTATAAAATTGTCCTAGTGAAACCAATGCAATCGGCAAATAAAAAGTGAGCGTAATTTGCGAGAAAGAATAGCTTTCATAAATATACAACAACACTCGTATTATTAAGCTAAGTATATGGTATTCTTATGCTAATGTAATTTTACAGTTAATTAACAAATTTTTCCATTAATGTTTTAAAACTATTGTTAATAAGTTTTCTGGGGAAATGGAAGAAGGAGGGGATATTGTGGATTTTTGAAATATTTTCCCGTTTGTGAGGAAAAAAGAAACTAAGAGAATGAAATGAAAAATGTTTTCTACAACATTCCTAATAGCGCATGAGGATTCTTAGGGTGCATTTTCGTCTTTCAATGAAATAAACGATAACACTATGGTTTATATGTTCAGTGCATTGGTGATTTGGTGGATATCGCTGATTGAGTCAAGAGATGGAACGCAAATTTCACCAGTTCATCAACAACCCACTGAACACTGGGACGGACGGATAAACTGAGGGAACAAAAAAGCGCATCAACAATAATAACAGAACGAAAGAGAAAAATCAACAAACGAGAGATATGTGCATGCGTGCACTACCCTAACCTAAATAATCTTTAGAAATCGGTGAAAGGTAATTCAATTCGTGATTTACTGAAAGTCACTGGCCGATAATAGTCTTGCATTTGGTTCCATCCACGTGGGGCGGTATTGTAATTTTGACATTGTGACAAATCCACTGAGGAGACCCTTGAACTTGGCACCTGGGATCCATACGAGTAACTGTCCTCACTGGGGGCGTAATAGTTGCTTGCTGGTGAATGCTGTTGCTGAGATGGTATTGTTTTAAAGTCAGTCTGCGGCGGCGGTTGATATGCAGTTGATCTAGTTGGAAAAGTTGGTTTAGATGGAAGAGAGGTTGATGCGAATGGTGTTGGTGAAACATTTCGGACTTTTGTTGATGGAACAGCTAATGGTCTACTGCGAATTGGTTGGGGATGAATGTATGTGCCGTACTGATCCTCCGGGGGTTGTTCAAATTTAGCGATCTTCTCATATGGTAAGGGTGATGGATTAAATGTGGTTGTTGGAGCTGATGGTTGCTTGGTCTGATGTGGTACCCAATTCGATGATGTTTGCTTGGTGAACTGTTGAGACGATGACGATGACATTGATGAATAGTTATAGGACGTCTGCTTTGACGTTGGGAAAGATTCATATTGCGGTTGAGATGGTTGATATGCTGGAAATGATGTTGGAGCCGGATGTACATACACCGATGGTGGTGAATAGTTGGTGGATGATTGAACTCCCGATGGCAGATACTTATCTGTTGGTGGTGGAACATAGCTATCCAGCGGTATTTGCGGCGGTGTATATAATGCTAAATTGAGTTAAAATTTTTAAATTATTTTTTAATTGTAAAACATTTATTAGAAGTGAAAAAGGTGAACTTGTTCGAATGGGAATGCGGAATGATTTGGTTAAAGTAAGCGGCTTGTTAATTATTAAAGTATATGTTGCAACAAAAGCTTTTTCATGAGTAAGGTGGTCGTTATTAGTTAGCAGTTAGAAATGGACTTGTTAGTAGTTATGTTCACACCACTGAATGGTCCATGAGGTCTTGTCTCTCACAGATTTCTAGTGGTATGAGCATTCCTTTTCATTTGACAGAGGAGATTTTAAATTTGTTTTCAGGTTTCTTCACACTTTTTATGAATTTGTATTTATATGCTCTTCGCTGTTAGTCACCAGGGAATAATCGGTTTGGATCTAAAATTTCTTGCCTTGTTTTTCCATCATCACATTTTGCTCGTGGACAAAGTCACCATAACTGATATAGTCGTCTGTAGATTTTCCATTTCTCTGCGCTACCGGTATTTGTTCGACTTTTGATTGTACTTTTTCTGGGGTAATCTTGTTTTCTTTCGATTTTTCCGACATCTTACTTTTCGCAATTGGACAAGTCTGATTTTCAAAGGACGAAATCAAGCACTTTACTGGTATTTTTACGTATTCTTCTTCTTCATCATCTTCTTCAGCACCGGAAGATCCTTTGTGTTCATTTCGTGAAACCTTTTCGACAACTTGTTCGACTTTCCTTAGGTGAATTTGCGTGAAGTCTTCCTTTTGTTGTGGTAATGTTTGCTGGGGTTCCTTTTCCAATTTTTTAGTATTTATTTTGACCGTAGTTTTGTTTATGTTTTCTTCTGTCTTGCTTTCGATTTTACTTTGGACAATGGCCGTCTTTAATTCCTTCATAGCATTATCGTATTTGGTATAGTTACTTCTCGCATCAGAAACTAAGAGCTCTGGAGATTTAGCTACGCAATTTATGAAATTTTGCTGAAGATATTTGTCCTGAGAGTTCTTTTGTAGTTTAGTCCTTTCCATGAACTCAATGATTTCGTCCTCATCGGTCTGACCAAAATTTTCTATGCGAATTCCATAGTCTTCAATTCTTGCCGAACCAGAAAATGTTTCCTGCATCTTGGCATGAGTTTGAAACGATTCAGTCGTTTCGGATGATCTATTTGCGGTGGTAACATCACTTCTACTACTAACACTATTATTGAGTTGGACACTATCACTTTGCTGATGTGTAGCGTAAGCTGAATAAGCTGATGATACGAAAGAAGCATTTTCTGTGTCATGTGCAATGAATTAAATGTTTTGCAAGTGATTTTATCATTAGTTAGGCAAAATTTCATAGAGAAATTGGGGGACTTTAAAGTCACACTAACCCTTTTAAAGGGAGTGCCAAAAAATGATCATTTCATTTTGTAAACAGCTTAATTTAATTTGGGAATGTTTGTTTTAAATGACTTTAAAGTCCTTTCAGTGAAGAAGAATAAATAAAATAAATACACCTACCTGTTGGCAATGATGGTGGTGGTGCATTCCAACCCTGGGGAACACTTGGCTTGTAAGCTAGGTCCCTTTGACTCGACGGCTGATATGACTGCTTTGGAAAAGTTTTCTGGGGTTAAAATAATATATACTCATTAGAATCTCTCTAAATCATTAACGGTAAAACTTTACACATTACCTGTTCATATTTTTGTGCAGGCTCGGCCTGATGATATGTCGGAGCTTGTGATGAAAATTGGCTACTATAATCATAGCTGGTGTTGGTAGCCTTTTGGCTCGGATATTCTTGGAAAGCACTAACAGCCGAGCCAGTTTCCAGGGCTGCTTCCCAAGGAGTTTTAACCAATTTTAGTCTTGGCTGAGCATACCTGTCCTGAATTTGATCTTGTTGCATATTCAGCTGAACACGCTGTACACCAACATCTGAATATGCTGGCAATATTGGTGATATTGGTTTAGACTGCCCATACGGTACACCACTAGGACTTTGAGTTGCGGCATTCGATTCATCAATAATCCATTTTTCTGACTTCTTGCGACGTTTAGCAAATAATTCGGCTCCTGAAAATATTCAAATTTAATCCAATCAAAACCGAAAATTTTTGTCATTTACCTTTTCCCTTGGGAGCGTTCAGAGCGGTAACTAATTCCGCACATTTGTCCGGTGATAGGAGTCCAGTTTCTGTATTGAAGTCTTCTTGACGCATTGAAGAAAAATCACGAACTTGTCCCCGTGGATTCATGACAAGTTTCAATGGAACTTTATCATGGTGGACAGACGATGACGATGTCTTACTTTCATAGCCATTTTCTTTTGTTTCCTCACTGTATCCGTTATATTCTTGTATTACAGCCCTGCCTACATTTGTAATTTAAGAATGTTTAAGATTTTCGGATGATGAAAAAATTACCTTCACCCTCATGTTCCCATTTGACTGAACGTTTTTTACGATTCACGTACATCGATTGCCCTTTGGATTGTTGGTTACTTATATCACTCAAAGAGTGGGATATCCTTAAGTTTCAATGGAACTTTATCATGGTGGACAGACGATGACGATGTCTTACTTTCATAGCCATTTTCTTTTGTTTCCTCACTGTATCCGTTATATTCTTGTATTACAGCCCTGCCTACATTTGTAATTTAAGAATGTTTAAGATTTTCGGATGATGAAAAAATTACCTTCACCCTCATGTTCCCATTTGACTGAACGTTTTTTACGATTCACGTACATCGATTGCCCTTTGGATTGTTGGTTACTTATATCACTCAAAGAGTGGGATATCCTTCGAGCCAATTCGACCTGATCCTCCACCGTGGGATGGAGGGTAGGTGAATAAAATGCCGAGGATGCATAAAGTTTTCCTAGAATAAAATTGGTATTAATAAATTAGTTATTTTTTACAATTCGTACAACAAATTTCCCCTAAAATATCTAAGTAGCAAATTATCCCTATAACTAATAACCTTGCTCTATTTTTTCAAAAAATTGTGTATGGTAAAATTTTCTCTCTAACTAAAGCTTGAATGCCACATTGAATGAATTAGTGCGGGAATAACTCACAATCGGACCGAAATCCACCCCGAGTTGGGCATGCCATGTTGTCAGATGGGACTACTTCGGAGGTTGCATGTCCAAAAATATATTCCAGAGCTTCTGTGTGGACAGTGTGCTGAAATGGGTGTGGTGCAATTTTAACTTTGACATTAAATATATTTTTTGTCAAGATTTCTTGTAAAAGTTGCAGTTTTTCGGATATTTATTCCGACATTTTTTGGGAGGTTATTTTCTCGTACATTTTCTGCGCCATTTGCATTAACTCTTACGGGCCTTTTTTACAATTGCAATTTGCAATTTTGCACTTAGTACAATTTGAATCGCAATTTAAGTATGATGCGGTTGAGATAATTTGGTAAAATTTGCACCATGTAAACTTGATGAACTAAGGAAGTTTTTAAACTAGTTTCTAAAACAAAAATTATGGAACTTTTTTCTTAAAATTGCCATAAAACATTCAAGTTAGTTTTTGTTTTGAGTAAAGAAAAAATTCAACATTATTTTTCGAGACAATGGTGAAGTGTATTGAAATAAATGTTTTTAAATACAACAGGTGCATTGTTAAACTATTTCGAAAAAAAATGAAGTGTCAATCTCACTTACTTCGACCGCTATGATCAAAAATTCCTTACAACACGTAATTAGCGAAAAATCTCGAAAATTTGTAATATTTCTAAAACTAAGAAAAATCGTAGAACATATATGGGGGTGATTTGAGTTCCCCGAGGGACGCTCTACCTCTAGGCTTCCGATTATCACTATTTTTTGGGACACCCTGTATAATCTATCAATTAGATAAAGTCGCATTTTTTTCTACCTTTTTGTCTTCTATAACATTTTTAATAAATGTGTTCACATTCATAAAAAATATGATTTTTATTATTATTATCTCCTTTTTTCTTTATTATCTTTTCTTAGTCCTAACTTCTCGCAGCCTAAAGTTACGTTTACTCCAAGTTCATCGGACACCGAACGATTTTGTTATATTCCCACCCACCAGAACTCAGAGCACTTGCACACCTGGTCCGAAGGTTATGTCAGGTATAGAAATCCTTTGTCGTTTGTCTACACGAGGTTATATTGATCTTTGGACGTTGCCACTGTTTTCTAAATTATAATACAAAACGTTATCTCCCTTTTTCGTAACCCTCAATTTTTTATGCATGCCCTCCAATATTGATTTTAAACATGTATTCAAGTTAAAATCTTGTAGCACAGTGTTATTTACAGTTAAATAATGTTCAATTCATACTCAATGCAATTCCCTTTAAAAATTCTAGCTCGGAACAATTATGTCTCTCAAGGTATATTATTTTAATTCAAAATAGTAATTCACTGCTGTTCTGTACTTAATAAAGTTAATCAAAACAATAGACTTGCAGAAATAATAGCAC
>QYTT01090250.1:90058-126255 GCA_006980735.1 Dasypogon diadema
ATTTTTGTCATTTACCTTTTCCCTTGGGAGCGTTCAGAGCGGTAACTAATTCCGCACATTTGTCCGGTGATAGGAGTCCAGTTTCTGTATTGAAGTCTTCTTGACGCATTGAAGAAAAATCACGAACTTGTCCCCGTGGATTCATGACAAGTTTCAATGGAACTTTATCATGGTGGACAGACGATGACGATGTCTTACTTTCATAGCCATTTTCTTTTGTTTCCTCACTGTATCCGTTATATTCTTGTATTACAGCCCTGCCTACATTTGTAATTTAAGAATGTTTAAGATTTTCGGATGATGAAAAAATTACCTTCACCCTCATGTTCCCATTTGACTGAACGTTTTTTACGATTCACGTACATCGATTGCCCTTTGGATTGTTGGTTACTTATATCACTCAAAGAGTGGGATATCCTTCGAGCCAATTCGACCTGATCCTCCACCGTGGGATGGAGGGTAGGTGAATAAAATGCCGAGGATGCATAAAGTTTTCCTAGAATAAAATTGGTATTAATAAATTAGTTATTTTTTACAATTCGTACAACAAATTTCCCCTAAAATATCTGAGTGAACCATAATTCTACATGTAAAGGGCCTCCTAAGTAGCAAATTATCCCTATAACTAATGACCTTGCTCTATTTTTTCAAAAAATTGTGTATGGTAAAATTTTCTCTCTAACTAAAGCTTGAATGCCACATCAGAGTACATATTTGCAATTGAATGAATTAGTGCGGGAATAACTCGCAATCGGACCGAAATCCACCCCGAGTTGGGCATGTCATGTAGTCAGATGGGACTACTTCGGAGGTTGCATGTCCAAAAATATATTCCTGAGCTTCTGTGTGGACAGTGTGCTGAAATGGGTGTGGTGCAATTTTAACTTTAACATTAAGTATATTATTTGTCAACATTTCTTGTATTCACACTTTCCTAAAACCCATTTATGTATACGATGTACCATGTGGGCATGGTGTAGACGTTTGGTTTGCTTTAAAAGATCTTCTTCTTAGGATATTTATTCCGGCATTAACTCTTTTCCTCTTATATTCATATTATATATGCATATGTAAATATATGTATATGTTTATAAAGAAAAGTGTTGATAACCATTGAACGGAATCAGATTTTTGTTTGCTTTAGAAGACTATAAACGGGGTTCACTTTTTAAAGGAAAGAAAAATTATATTCTTGGTGTAAAAATTTTACAGGATTTAGAAATTTTTTCTGAAATTTTTTTCCCCAAAAATTTAAAACTAAAACTCGATAATTTAAATACTTCTGCATGAACCATAATTTATGAAAAACTATGCACTATTCTATCAAATACAATATATAACCTATAAATTAGATTAAGTCGCATTTTTTTTACTTTTTTGTCTTCTATAAGATTTTTAATAAATGTGTTCACATTCATAAAAAATATGATTTTTATTATTATTATCTCCTTTTCTCTTTATTATCTTTTCTTAGTCCTAACTCCTCGCAGCCTAAAGTTACGTTTACTCCAAGTTGTTCATTGGACACCGAACGATTTTGTTATATTCCCATCCACCAGAACTCAAAGCACTTGCACACCTGGTCCGAAGGTTATGTCCGGTATAGAAATCCTTTATCATTTGTCTACACGAGGTTATATTCATCTTTGGATGTTGCCACTATTTTCTAAATTATAATGCAAAACCTTTCCCTCTTTTTCATAACCCTCAATTTTTTATGCATACCCCCCAATATTGATTTTAAACATGTATTCAAGTTAAAATCTTGTAGCACAGTGTTATTTACAGTTAAATAATGTTCAATTCATACTCAATGCAATTCCCTTTAAAAATTCTAGCTCGGAACAATTATGTCTCTCAAGGTATATTATTTTAATTCAAAATAGTAATTCACTGCTGTTCTGTACTTAATAAAGTTAATCAAAACAATAGACTTGCAGAAATAATAGCACCTTCTTCAGCAATTTATTTTAAATATCACAATTGAAAAACTAGTTTTTAGTAATAATAGCAACAATGCATCATCTTTTTATTACAAGAATTAAGAATCTTATAAAATCTCCACGCGCAGATTAAACTCAAAAACTTTCTTCTAGAAAATGCTTGAGAGGCATTTCTTATTTGAAAGGGTTGAAATATTGTCATTAGCCCTATGACTGTGCAAGTGAGCCAAACCCTTTACTGCTACAAATAACAATACATTACAATTAGTGTAGAAATTTTAAAAAATTGTAAAAATTATCTTTAAGCAAATTGAGGTATTCTTTAGCCTTAGAGCATTTCACAGAAGAGTTATTCCATAATAAAATTTCGAAATATCGAAATAATCTAATATGATTTAAAGACTTGTAAACCCTGGGGGAAATTTATTGTCAATACATTTTTAACCAGAAACAGACAGTTTGAAATAAAAATATTTTTCTGGGTTGGTTTTTTTTCCTCAAAATTTTCAGAACTAATCGAAAAAAAGAAAAATAACCAAAATGAGAAATCAATGTAACTTACGATTTTTTGGGCATATTTCACTAGCATCTGTAGCAGGTGTAAAAATCTTCTGCAGATCAATATTTTTCGCTCCAGATTCCTAAATTAGAAACACCAAGAGAAGAAAAATAAACAAATGAAAGTTAGTTTTAAACACTTGAACACAATGCAAAAGAATCAAAACAAAAAAAGAAAGGATTTGTTTTATTATTCGACAATACATTCAGTTAAGAAAAAACGAAATGCAATTCTGAAATTCTGAATTACTTCCACTTACCTTTTGCCATATTTGTTTACTTAAGTTAACTAAGAACTCCTTTTTAACTGGATCACGTATATCACTAGGTTTGAATCCTCGTTTCTTTTCAACACTACAATTTCCAGAAGATTTTGATTTTTGCAAACAACTACTATACCGTTCAAATCCTCTTTTACCGCCGTCTGATGTCACCTGCTGGTGACTTATACTTCTTTGGATTGAATACATTTTTCACTTTTTTTTGTCGTTTTTGATTTTTGCAAAACAAAAGGCGTATTCCAGTGGACACAAGAGTAGGAAAAAAGGGCAATAATTTTCAAAAAAAAAAACTAATGAAAATACATCTCAGGCAGTCGGTCTATGAATCTCGCGGGGGAAAAAGGACACACAAAATATTCGTCAAGTGGACACCTGTATCTTTTCCGTTTAGTCACTGAAAATTTCACTTATTTTAGTGAAAACCAAAAAAATGGCTCGGATTTATTTTTTGTTCTTATCTTTATCTATTGCTTTTTTTCTAATATTTTGTCATTTTATAAACAAAAAATCAAAAAAGAAAAAATTCAACACAAAAGCGTGCGCGACCGATACTAAATCTAGTCGAAAACTAGCAAAAAACCTGGCGAATTATTTTTGAACATTTTCCAATTGGCTATTTTCGATTTAAAACACTTTTTCGTCCGATTCTTTTTTCCTTTTATTTTTCTTAATTTTATGTTAGTGTACGCAGTGGGATTACCGAGATTTTCAGTGTCTTTTTGCTCCTCACCACAATCTACTAAAGTCTGAGTAGATAAAAAGATTTTATATGCGCATGCGAACGCCACCAATTATAAATCTGGTGTACGAACAGTTTACTCATCTGGCAGATTGAAATTAAAGATGGAACAAAACTGAGATGGGAGTGCAATTCAATTTAGAACTTTTAACAAATGTGAAAGTACAGGGTGACATTTAAAAGGATTGCATCATTTTTTGTATTCTTAAATCAGACTATGAAGACTATTGTAATGACTGCTTTGAACTAAATAAAACCAACGCTTAGCTATAATCATCTGTTTATACAGTGCCAAGAATTATATTACAAAATAAAATATAAGATACATGCGAAAGAAAATCCTACTCTGAACTATTGAATTGTTTACCTCAAAACACCCAAAATGACTCAGCAGCAAATGCAAAAATTGCTCGAGAAGACGTGGGTGCTGTAGAATTACATTGGTTGGATATATCTTAAATTCTGTCGGATTTTCGTATCTTCTTCATTTTATTTTAATTTGAAATAGATTGTGCTAATATATAGTGTAGTTTCTTTAAAAATAGTCGAATTTTAGTTCCAATTGACAAAGTTTATGTTAGACAAAAATTTATCTCTTTTTTTTAAATATATTGGTTGTACTATCTCTAAAGAAAATATATTAATGGTTTTACGTAAGCCATTTGCACGATTTTGCAAGAACTTTTAAAAAAATAATCCATGTCAAATTGTCAACACACGAGAAAACTGTCGAGAAAGATATGACAATCTTATTTATTAGATCACTGACAGATGGACAACAAAATCTTACAATCTATGTATTTTCATACACCAAAAAAAAAATTTAAATTAAATCAAATCAGTCGAAATAATTGATGAAAGATTACGATCATCTCTGATAAGGGAGAAAACTATTCCAAAATGAATTAACTACTTTTACGATACTAGCCTTTTTAATAGAATGATTGGACAGTGAATTTTACTTCTTCTCAGTTAAACAAATTAGAAAAATTTGTTTCAAGATTGTTACAATTTTACCGTCCTGTAATACGTCTAGAAAAAGGGCCTGTTCGAAAACGCAATACTGTGCAACTTATGCAAAAACTACATGTGTAGTTAATCTATTCCCAGATAGCCTAAAATTCCCAAATTATCATCTCCTCAGTTTCCTGCCATAGTTATTACGAAATATTTTAAAAAAATTGGAATTTTCTAAGTGTAAATCAGTTATCTACACGTGTAGATTTTGCATAAGTTACGCAGTACTGCGTTTTCGAACAGGCCCAAAGTACTGGACCTAAAATTCCGTCCTGCTGCACATCAGTTGTGAGTAATTAAAAAAAAAACAAATGATGAAAAGAATAGATAGAGTGGAAACTAGAAATACTATCCATTCTTTTGTTATCACGAAACATTATAGAACCACCTGAACCTCTGTCCGATCATTATCATATCATCACCTTTCCTTTGAAAAGTTTCATTCACCTGCTCAATTCTTTACTAATTACATAATTGCTCCATCTCATTCTACCTTCATCTAGAACTGTTATAAAGCTTTTTAGACACGCGCGTAAAATTCAGTAGGAAAATGAAAAAGAAAACGTTTAAATATTTTGGCACCCAGGTATAGAACAATTTTCATGGTATTCCCCGTCATGTAAGAATCATGATCACATAATAATTACTCAGAATAACGACAGATGGTTTTTGTTGACCCCATTTGATCCGGACAAAAGAAAGATTAACCCAGAGAGAAAGAGAGAGGCAGAGACAAGGCAATATATATATATATATATTTTTTTTTAATTTTCTCTTGTACACAAATTACCTGGGGATATTATTTTTGTGAGTACATACATTCTGGTAGTGAAATAATTATTTTTGGGTAATAAAAATTTCTTTTCTGGAGCATTGTCCGCTAACAAGTTCGTCGTCGTGATAGCTTGTGTTTGAGTGAGGGAATGGGGAGTGAATTCTGTGTGTGAAAACGAATTAGAAGAAAAATGTTATTATGTAGCATTAATAGGCGAAGGGCAATAGACTTATACTGACAAAAAATATCTAGTGGCAAAAGTGATGTTATTTTAATATTGTAGTATTGCATTAAAAATGAGATAAATGATATTTTGGAAGTAATTGGGATTTTGGTAAATATTAAACTCAGACACAAAGAGTAAAACTTTAAGAATAAAAATGAATTATTTTTTTAATTTTTCGGCTTTTTAAAATCAAGCATTCCTTCTTTGGAATACTAACCTAGAAATGTATGTCTAATCTATGTCTTTTCAACCATTGAATACATAACTTCTAAAAGGAACATTTAACGAAATTTTTGTATCCTTCCTAGCCTTTTTAATATCCTATTACTACCACACATGTTTATGCTATGCAAATTAATAGACAAAATAATTTTCATTAGGACGGTAGACTGATTGGAAAGCTATTTTCTAATAGAATGAAGATTTTTTCTTCGAAGATATTTCTGTTATTTTGCTTTCAGATATATATGTTTATATATATATATATATATATTTTCTTTCAGAATCTCTGACCTGTTCAATTAGAATCGGAACTTGTCTTCGAATGTCGTTCTTGTGTCGATCACATTGAAAGAAATTTTTCTCTATAAATAGAGCAGCATAAGACAAGGGAAAACAAAATACAGAAAATGTTCTTTAAATTGAGACAAAAAAAGATTGGAAATTTATTTAAGCCTCAGAAAATCCACGCTAAACAGATTTTAATTAAAAATCTACAATAATATTGTTAGTTGTAATATCTGGAAGAAATTGTGGTTTCGGAGGACAAAACTTTGGTGTGCGGAAGGCACAAAGTCCAGTAGTGAAAGGTTTTAAAAGGTCCAAAAAGTTTTGGGATTACTTACAATAGAATAGATCTAATAAAAAAGTGTTGAACTTTAAAGAAATAGTTAGAGAATAAATCAAATTACAATTTATTTCTCGAAGTTAGCTTATAGAAGATTGAAGTAGAACAAATTCACTAAAAATTCGAATACTCTTGAGCAAATATGTATATGTATGTAAGAGACAGAATTCAATTCAATGATAAGCCTCCTCATCGATTTGCTTGAAAATTTGTATATAGTACCTTTTTAGTGTCCAAATAATGAAAACCAATTTCGAAGTGTAATCTCTATAGCGATGGTAGCGAGCTAGAAAATTCTTGTAACGAATTTCAAAATGTAACGCTAAGGCGACAGTTCGGCCGATCAACAAGGTTAAACAGTAAGTGTCCTGGTCAATATTAAGATGGTGCACCGTTGGCCAATACAAACGTGAATATTTTCAGCAAAACTGAATTTTGGAAAATTGTGCTATGGCTCATTTTGATGCGTGCATTTCAGTAAACAGAGCTCTCGGAATCTAATATACTGAAATTTCGAAAAATGGAACTTTTGTCTATAAGTATAAACTTTCACGTTAATCATACGCTTATGTGGGTAAAGCACAAATTTGGCTTAATAATGAGTTTCCCTTTTGTTCACTTCTCAGTGAGGTACCGAGAAACATTTGCCTGTCAGCAGGAAATCAGCCTACCACCACACCATGGAAGACATGTAACTATTAGTAAGGTTACATTAAAATTAAGGAGATCAAAGAATTAGTAAAATAGTGTTTGACAGAATTATAAGATTAAATAGAGGCGAGTCTTTACTTGGGGATATAGTAAATTTGGTGAAGTATTCCTCCTAGAATTAATTACCAAATTGATGAATATTTTACAGCTTTAAAAGAAAAAACACAGAAACCCACTACTTGTATAATTTGTTATACAAGCCATTACCATCTGCATTACATTATGTCAAAAGTAATGCAGAAGAGTAATTATTTAGACCAAATTATGCATTTCTCTTTCGAGATCGAGATGCAATTCTGGGTAATGAATTTAGTAGGTTGTCACCATCTATGACATCCAATGGAGTGTGTAATCTAGTTAGTAAGTAATTTCGTTTTACCGGAATTGATTCCAGAACTAATTTAGTAATGATTATATATTTTCTGCAAGGTCGTTAGAGACGTTAAAGTAAAGTTCCATAATACCATTAAGTATTAAACACATTCGGTAATGGGTTCGTGCTTCCCGCAGTTAATCCGTGAGAAGTTGAAATTCAAGAGGGGGGGTCTTTCTATCAGTCAGTAGTTCTGGGGACCTCTTTATCCGCAGTTTCGAAGAGTTAACAGTAAAATTCAAATGCTGATGTATGAAAATAAAATTGACAAGTTTGAGTCATTCGTGATAAAGTGGTAAGATCAAACAGTCATTCCAAGGCAGATCTTTGATCGCAAATTTTATAAAAATTGCACTTTGCGAACTCTATGGAGCCAATGTGGACAGCATAGAAACGATTCCAGACCAGAGATGCATACTCGAGCAGTTATAGGTATTTATACACAAACTTAGAACTTTTTTAAATGTATTGAATGGACGTGATGGCTCTTTTTGCCAATATTTGGCTCATTACTACAGACTTCAAAAAATTTGCAGAAAAGTAGAGTTGAAAAATCACCTTCTTTGAGGGCCTGCCGGAATCCAAGTCTTCGTCTTCATCTTCGGCATGACGTCAGTTATCTAGCTGAGCTATTATACTAGTTAGATAAAGATCAGCTATCCGACTTCATTGGCTGATCTTTACTTTATCACGTAGTCAGCTCAATTGATGACTTCGTCACCGAGCTAACCAACTGCGTAAACTGTTATACAAAGTAGCTGAGTCCGAAAAGTAGACATGAATTTGGACACAGCTTATCTCGCTATGTCGTCATATTTATGTTATAATGGGACGAATACTTGGATTCGGACAGGCTCTGATAATCATCCACGATGCACCCTTTTAATTTAATCTCCTAAAAAAAAGTAGTTAATCGCAAAATGTGAAAAAAACTTGACGATAAAGATTTTCATTCTTTTAAATGACATTGGGACACTGAATACCGCAAATGAAAGTACTAAATGTGGAATATTCCACCTATTTTTATGACTTTATTTGCCTTATCCTTTGATAAACAGTGAAGAAAATTATTATTATATTTTCATATTAGGCAAAATAGGTTTTTCAACCTCGACCGTTTTTTTTTTATTTGTAATTTTTTCTGTTCTGCTCTTGCTCTTGTAAACCATAAACTGTCGCAACGCGGTGAATATTTTTAAAAGGATGTTGGAATCCCGTTTTCATGAGGTATATCCTTTCAAGTGGATGTGTTAAATAAGGATGCAAAAGATGGTCAAAATGAGCCTTACAAAATGCATGGAAATAGGTTTTAAAGCAATAAAGCCTGTGATAGCCTTTATTCGGATTTCTAACAAAAATACAACTCACAATTATAATCATATATCTATCATATATTTAAAACAGAGCAGAGCATCAAAAATTATTCCTTATTTGATTTGCGTTTAACAGAAGATGCCAAGGAAATTTCCATTCATTTCGTTTAGGGCATAAATAAATGTCCCTCGTTTCCTTATTTAAGGATATCGTCAAAAAGTTATAATGTGGCCCTGTAGGGACTTCTTTACATCACCTACAGACTAAATTTGGAATATCTGTTATTTACCGTAATAAAAATATTTTAATTTAATGAAAATATCAGAAGAATATCCTTTTTATCCCTGCAAAAGAACATATTCAGCAATAAATGAAGGTATCCTTTAGAGTTCCTAAGGGCATATATCAGTACCACGTTACACGTCCCTAATACCACCTGTTGGGAAGATATTATCAAAAAGTGATTTTTTCAATGAATTTTGATTTCTAAATGACATTTTTCCCATTGTTTGGGAGCTATAAGGGATCTATATAAAAAATAAAAACCAGTGAATCCGAACAATATTGATCTTGATGGGATTACTGTACTCATGCTTTTTTTATTACCCAAGGGTTTTTGGCACTATTGGTATCTTGGGATCCTGTATGTAAACTATATTTCAATTAGTAATTAACGCGTGTTTTTCTGTGCTTTTTACTCGAATGAAGCGTTCTTTGCTTCCGATGTACCCTAGCGTTCTATTTTGGGTCCAGTCCTATTTTCACTCTACTTTAATAGTCTGGCTATCGTCGGATTGGAGTGTCATATTGCAATATATGCTGATGATATGCAACTAGTTAGATACGCAGTAAAGAACGATGTATTTAACATCATTCATGATATCAACTATGATCTATCAAATTTGAGCGCTAAAATTCTCAGATAATTATAGTCCATAAGAATGATTTTAATACAGTTTATCTCAGCGAAGTTATTTCTTTGGAATATAAAATAGCGAATCTGGGGGTGATAATAAATAAAACATTAACATGATCAGACAATATCATTGTGTTTACGGCTAAATATTCGAAACTTAGAGGCATGGTAAAGATCAAATCCCATTTAGAGATGCCAGGAATGATTCAAAAGTCCTGACCTGACTAATATAATGTATTGAAGGTATTATTGACAACGAATTCGTTTCGTTTTCGGTTTTCCTACTCTGGATTAAGGTCCCAAGTAAAAATTAGACAAATTTTTGGTTTCTCGGGATATATATCGAGTTTATAACAATTTTTGTTTTAGAAGTTATTGATTCGGTAAACAATAACGATATTGGGAAGGGACAAAATGTTATAAGCGACAGAGGTGAAATGTTAAGAAAAAAGGGAGAAAAAGTTTTATAATATTAACGTTATTTCATTAATAAAAAGTGCAGGCATAAATAATTGATGATAAATTCATTTTAATATACCTTATGAAGGGTTCATTGACCTTTATTAAGGTATTTATATTTTGTATTGAAATATCGCCAATATTATAAAGATTTTCTTCCATGTCTTTTGAAAATTTTAACTCTGTCAGTTATAACATTTTGCCTTACCAGTATCGATATTATTTCTCTTTTCTGGCTTCATGCAATCTAATGTTGAAAGAAACTTCGGCATTACTTACCTATTATGTATTTTTGGCCAAAATTTCCAAAGAAAAGGAGAAATATTTGTAAAAAATGTTGAAGTTTTAAACTTGACAAAATATTAGGCTAAAGTCTACTATCATCTTTTTTACCACAATTTTTACTACAAATATTTCACCTGAACGTACGTAACCTTTAAAACTATTATACTGCTATCTTTCCAAAATTGTGAAGCAAGGGAAATTAGAAAAATAAAACACAAACTCATCAAATCCTCAAAAAAAAACATCTAATGTCGCTTACAGTGGCGTTGCGTGAACTGTTTTCTGTGGAGAATTACTAGAACATTACATACCTTCGCTACGCCACTGTAACATTAATTACTACCATATCAAATATTATTCACCTCGTGTTGAATTTCTTGTGGTGACGGCAATGACATTGAACGGTGCGATTTTGATATATAACTGTTAATATTTGGTGCTTTTGGAGGTGCTGTCTTAATAGTTGTTGACTGTTTTTGAATTGTTGAAAATCCATTTTGTCCCTTAATATTCAATGTATGTATAGGTGTGTGCATGAATAGTGGTGAATATGATTTATATATTTTGTGTTTAAAAAACGTTTTTAAAGTTATTGTCAAGATAGAAAAGAACATTCAGTTAACATATGTTATTTACGAGTTTAGGACTGATAATTGAAAAGGGTAAGTATCGGAAGATTAATTTATAGCTTACAGGAAAAATGTCATATGTCAGTGGAAAAATTGTTTAAATTCCATTCAACGAAAATGGATTTCTTTGAAAGCGCCGATAATAACTTTGATTGTGAAATTGGTCTATTGTTTATGTTATATAAATTAACTAATATGTGATTTATAGCTTTTAGCCGATATACTGAAATAGTTTAATGTTAAAACAATGGATAATTTTTCTCGAAATACAGTAAGTAGTCTTAATAAAAGTTTGCTGCTAAAAATAATGGTTTAACCATTATTCATCTGAAACAGTTTATTTTAAAATTTTCTCATTGCTATTACTAAATACGTGTAGGTAAATTTGGAATGGCCTTCTTTTTAGACAATTTTGAAAAGACATTAGACCAATTTCTTTACAATTATTGTTCATAATATCAACGCGTTTAGTTGGGAATGACATGGAATGCTTTTCCTGTATTATATATGGTTCCGTACTACTTAATCCCTTTTCATCGTGCTCTCTTCAAATATTAGATATTTAGACCAATTAAAAAATTTTCTATCCACACAAACACCTGCGTGCTATAGTCATTCTAAACAAAAATATAAATAAAGAAGTAAACGAGAAAATGTTTCCTACCTTAATTTCGCTCCTTTCATAGACCTCACTGGTAGTTGTGTAGCCGGACATCTCATTAGCCGTTTCCTTAGTAGTGGATTTCGAGATGATACGAGACGATGATTCCTCCTCCTGTTCAATAACACGATCAATATCGGATATAATTTCCTTTAACGTATTTTTTATATTTTCCTGCTTGATTTCGTTGTGTGGATATGACGACAGTTGCGGCTGATACTGCTGTTGGTATTGCGGTCGTGATACCTGCTGTTGAAATTGTGACTGCGATGTTCCCGTATAGTAACTGGGTTGTGGTTCTGATCGTTGTGCCTGCTGTTGAAATTGTGACTGCGATGTTCCCGTATAGTAACTTGGTTGTTGTTGGGGTTGTTGATATATTTCCGGCTGTTTCAGAGGCTCTGGTTCTGATCGTTGTGCCTGCTGTTGAAATTGTGGCTGTGATGTTGCCGCATAACTTGGTAGTTGTACCTGCTGTTGAAATTGTGGTTGCGATGTTGCCTCATAGTAAGTTGGTTGTGGTTGGGCTTGTTGATATGTCTCCGGTTGTTTTAAGGGCTCTGGTTCTGGTGGAAGTTGGGATTGCTTGACAGGCTCGGGTTGTGGTTGCAGTTGTTGTTTTGGTGGTTCAACCTCTGCTGCTGTTGCTGGCGGTGGTGCTGATGGTTCCTCTTTTATTTCCTGTCGAGAAATTTTCACTTCAGTCTCATGTTCAATGGAGGCTGAAGGTGCTATTTTTTGTGTGACTTGTGTTGTGTTCGTTTCAACCACAGTCTTCACAGTCTCTTCGACTAGAGTTTTGGTCTGTGGCTGTGGTTGTGACGGTTGAATTTCTTGTGATTGTTTTTGTGGCTGGGACTTTTCTTCGATTGATGGTTGCGATGGCGGTGGTTTTGGTTTGATTTTGATTTGAACTGTTTCCTCTACCTCTTTAACTTTTGATTCTGTTGTTGTTTCTTGCGGTTTTGGCTGTTCTGATTCAACACTTTTCTTGGGTAGAGAAACAGTAACCTCAGCTGATACTGTCTTTTCATGTTCGGGAGCTGCTTCCTTTGAAACTGCTGGCTCTTTTTTGACGGTAACAGTTTCTACGACCTCTACAACCTCTCCATCAGAATCACCTTCTTCGACTTCTTCTACAACTTCTTCAACTTCCTCTTCTTCTTCTTCTTCTTCATCATTTTCGCCAATGTCTTCAAGTTTAACTTCTTCCTTCCTTTCTATTACTTCAGGTTTCTTAACAGGATGCTCACCATTTTCAGCTGGCACAGCTGTTTCAGTGGCTGGAGCATTTGGCTTATCTTCCTGAATTATAAGAGGAAAAAATGTTTCTCTTGGATTTTCTCTACGTTAAAAATTTCTCTAGAAGCAGCTTCTATGATTAAAATGATGAGCATTGAAAATGTAATCCATTTTACGAAGAAGCTTGCGCACGACAATAATTTGCAGCCAACAGCACCAATGAAAAATCTACATATTGCTTATATTGGCAACTCTGTTATTTTAGTAATTTGCTTTAAAAATATTTATGTGTACATGTGTAATGAATGAATAAATAGATGAAAGCTTGATACTATTTAAAGACTGGCAGCACTTCCCTGTATAACACGCAAGAAATTAGTTACCCTGGGAACTAAAAAATATAAAAAAATAGCTGATCAAATACTAACATTCTGACGGTTGGAGACCTGAGAGCTTGGAAGGTCTAGGGCTTGGCCAACTAAATTTAGAGAGGTTTGAATTTCGCCTAATAATTGCACCAAATGCACCATTATATATTTTCCTAATAAGTTGGTACTCCTGCTATACACTTGGGCCGCATGATATCCTGTCAAAATTTTTTACATTACCACACACAACCAGGTCGTCATTCAAAAATAATTATTCGCACAAATTTTCATTTCATTTCAATATTTATTGTGTTTTCTCTTCGGATCGCACAATTTTTTTTTGCTTTCTATTCCCCCGTATCACGAACCGTGTGAATTGTGTAACATAACTATTGCGCTGAAAGCAGGCTACGTACGGAAAATAGACGCGAAATGTAATAACCCTGTGTAGTTGGTCTATTCAGAGAAGCAAAATTCATCTAAGAATAGGAGAATAGATGTCTAAACATATAAACGATTTTTTTCCGTGTCACATGTGTAGCTTAATGGAAATAATAATAATTTGTGTGTATGCGGCGGAATTTCGCTATTTATAAAGCGGGCGCATTATTTTCATTTCAATATTTTTGCCAAGTTATTAGTATCCAATTAATGTCAATCTACGAATTAATTAACATATCGCAGACTAATCATCATTCATGCTTATGGTGTTTTAAGTGCTCAAAATTAACTGCAAAAGAATTTCATGGTCGAGCTGAAATGTATCATGATAACGCGCGATGACACATTTCTTGAAACAGACAGAGAAAAAAAATGCTCAGATGGTAAAATTAGAATAGATTTTTGACTGAGCTGCTTTCTATCATGATAACATCTTTTTCAATTCCCAGATTCTTTGTGTGCCAGTGTGCTCTATGGAGTTTCATTGGCATTATTTAAGCATCAGGAGCAGGCGCTACCTTTTATAGCAGTTGTATCAGTAGAGCCGTTCCTGGTGAATGTTCGCCGCGGGTTAGGGAAGCCTAGTATAAGGACTCTTGGCGTACGATGACTGCCTCTTTCTTCTTGGCGCGCAATAGGGGTATTCCCATAGCTCGGGCTATTTTCGCTCAAGAAGAGCAATAGAGCCAATGTGACCAAAAGATACCTCCAGAAAATACTTGCCTAAAGTATTAGGCAATGCTGTCGAATTTAACAGGAGTATAGTTTGAGAGGAGCTCTTCGGGGCTATTAGGTCAGTCAGTGAGGGCAGTCGTGCTGAAATATGTGGCGGTACTTTTTATTATCCACTTTTAGAAAGCCGATAAACCTAGCGAAGGCTTCTTGCAGTTCCTCTAGGCAAGGGTGATTAATGGTTTCTCGCTAGAATGTACGTAATTTTTCCACATGCTGCTCAAATTTTACCTCGTTCTAAGCGATGTATTGAGTTTTTGACAATAAAATTGCAATCGAAAAATGGGTCCAAATTTTCGAGGAATCAACCAAAGTCTTGTCATGTCTATATACATATTAAAGGATTGATGACCGTTACCGCCAAAGAATTTTCAAACATGTTCGATGGGTACTGGAATCTATTTATTTCCTCCATTTTCTGTACTTCTCATTTGGATGTTTTCAACGTAGCACTCGTCGCTTCCATTGAAAAGGATGATTTGAGTACCCGAGCTTGCTATGCCGTTATCATGTTAAACCTCGGGTGAACCACAAGCGGTCGTACACCAATCCAAACTTGTTACGTTTCAACGCTGTTTTGAAATGGGTATCATGGGTATCATCATATCATCGGTTATTATTGGCTTCCATGGGTGGAGCTTTCCTCCTAGTAGAAGATCTTGATGTCACTGCGGCAGCATTAAAGCTCGGTATTAACCCGTTTGATGTCGGCAAGATCGCTATCAAGCTAGATGTCGTCAGTGCATTTCGCTGACGTTCTATATACTCCCTGCGACTTTCTGTATTTTTCAATGGAGAGTTCTTGGGTCCTCCATAAAACGATTTTATTGGATCCGTCTCTGAATGTCTCTTGTTTTAATACAGCGAGTCATTTTGAGCGTCTAGCTCGGGAGTAACCTTACAATTTTCGTTAAAATTTAAATAGTCTTACACTTCCTGTAACCGAGTTCAATTCGGGAGTTCGAAGTCGACTTCATCGGATAACTTTTGTCTACCTCTATGTGTAATGGAGAGGATGCGAGGAGAAGAGATGTAAATCCTTGCGGCTGTATATCTGTCCGTGCTATTAATGTACAAGTTACAACCATAATAATGTATACACATTTTCGTTTCACTCGGTTTTTCCGAGTAGTGCGGTGTAAGATGTCAAAAAATTATGGGTTCGCCACAATAGCCACGGAAGTTTTACTCAACCCTCTTCCCTTACATCTTCATGTCAAAAAGGAGGTAGTGCTCAGTGCAAATGGGCTATTGACATTGGATCTTTAATTACCAATTTGCAAAAATGGCCGCATAAATGTCCTTAATGTTAAGTAGGCAAAGCAAGAGCTTCCACATTAATGTGGAATGCATGATTTTGTAACTAGTATACATTACCAGCGGCATTATTTTGTTCATTACAATTAACATAGAAGTGTCAAATGTATGAAAAGCTATTCATCGGTCGTTACTGGTAATAGGAAGAAAGAATCAAAAAAATTGTAATAGAGACATTACATTTTGCATTACTAGGGAATGTGGCAAGTAATTACACAGAACATTAATGCTGCACATATGCTGTACATATGTAAATAACTAAATTAAACTAAATTAATAACGTTCCAAAACAAAGGCTACGATTAAACTCATCTGCGCCGTTTCTATTTACATAAGAGGGAAGTGATTGCGGAAATTTTCCGAAAACTTCGAAACAAAAACGAAAAACGTGTGGGAAAATGCGAATAGAGACATTACCCACTACATTACCAGGAATGCGGCAAGTAAATACTATATGGCTCCATTACGTTAATCGACTCTACATTTATTACATTTGAAGCAGTTACCGTTTTGTAGTAAAATCATGTTTGAAGTAATGAAATACATAAGTAATGGCCTCTAATATTACCTACTGGGGAATTTCGAGAGGATATTGCGGCCACCACGCTGATGGATTTAAAGTAACGTTGGCGGTTCGCACAACTTGATCTTTGGGTGATCCCAAGGTGGTACAAGGATGGATCCAAAATGGGAGTTAAAGTGGCAGTGGGTATTTTGAATCAAACTGCAATGCTACTGAAACACTAAGTTTCGGACCAACCATCTTTCGAACTAAAATATACCCGATAGAGCTCTGTGCTGGTGCAATTATTAGCAATGTTATACAGTGAGTTAACACCTATATTTTATCAGACATTCAGGTAGCTCTTAAAGTTCTGTATAGATTGAAATCTAAACTTGTCTTGGATTTTTTGAGACTGTGGATTGACTTGCAGAAAACGGTGCGAATCTAAATTTAATCGCCCACAGCCATTTTACGGTCTTCCCAAAAGTCCCATCTAGGCTATGTTCCAATCATGGGAAGAGAGGGTGAAACAATTATACTGGGTCAGTCAACCTGGTTTGAAGCGGGCGAGAAAGTTAATTACTACAATAACCACTTACGAAAGCGAACGAAGGAACTTCTCATACTAGCAAAATTGGAGTCTGGAATGGGCTGCCAAAATGGTTTTGAAAACAAACGACTCTAGATGCCCTATATGACTGGAAGCTCTCGCAGGCTCTATTTACAGCCTTTAGACTTGGATTGTAAGACCCTAAAAACAGTTAAGTAAATCTGCACTTCCCATAAAAAAGAAGGAGACCTGACTTGAATTTTCCTGGATTTCAACGAAGAGAACCATTTCTCTTCTCTTTGTTTTTGCCCCCTATATTATTATTGGAAGATATGAAGGTTGGTTACTTCGCAAATCCTCAACACATCTCTAAAGGGCCGCTAAGTTTTAAGGCTTTATTTATCTTATGTAGGCGTTTCAAAGCTATAAATGTACTTGTTGCGTATTTCAAATTTTAAATAAAGGCGGTGCGGGCACAAGGTCAAATCCAGCAAGAGGAACACTGACGCGAACAATACTTATGAAGTCACTGAGATGTTTTTAAGTGAATTTCATAAATCGGAAATCGTTGATAACATTTGTTAGGCTAAAGTTTTCTTTTTTTCCCAAAATTCATGCTGCTTTTGCATTGTTGGTTTTTCTGTCCCCTGAGCTTCAGCAATATCATAAAAATCTCTTATAATATTTCGCTATCGTATAAGTTCTTGTATCTCTTAGATTACGTAGAGAAAGTTGTCCAAGAAATTTTATTTTTATTACAAGCTACTACGTGCAAAAATCACCACCAACACTCTGTCGCCCATTAACAAATGCCATAAAATTCACTGCCAAAAAACATTAAATATTCTCAAAAGTATTTCTGGAAACTTGAACAGCATGCGGAAATAAATCAAACCAGTTGGCCACTTTGTTATTGTGAAAAAAGGAAACAGGAAAAGCGTATATATGTATTTTTTGCATATTATACTTGGGGTTTCTGTTTACATGGGAGACTGCCAATTTGTATAAATTTTTAATGGAGAATTTATAAGACTTGTTCGTATTTAGATGGTACGAATTTTTAGTTGAAAAGTTTATTGTCTTTGGCGGCTAGAAAATGTTTATTAACAAACGCAAAGAAAAATGGCGGTATAAATTGGGTGGTTTGATGCACTTTTTTCTAAAAAAATAGATATGTTCACGTAAAGATAAAGAAAATGGAAATTTTTTGAGTGTAGAGTGATTTTGATGAAATATTACAAATGAAATGAAAATAAATAGAATAGTTCTCTTAGTTTATACAAAAAGCAAAGAAAAAAAAACACGTGTTAAACAAAAAGGAAACATATTTTTGAGCAAAATGAGACATTTTATTTAATGTCTTTTTCTCGATTTAAAAAATTTTATGTTAGATTGAAAAAACTGTACAAATGTCCAAATATTTCTAAATCTTGAGCAATATAGAACTGTTAACTTTGTTCAAAAATGAAAAAAATGTTGCAAAACGGGCTAAAAAATATTAAAAAACTCGAAATTAAAGTAAAACAAAAAAAGAAGTCAACAGATTTATGAAAGCAAAATTACTATATACAATATTTATCACGAAATAAAATAGAAACAACATTTTAGCGGTTTTTGTAATGTTTTTATTTATTTATTTCAAATCTTCACTAATTCAGATGTAATTAAAAAGCACAGAACTAACGAAAGTAATGTTAAAAATAATAAATTTTTTAAAATGTTATACTCTTCACTAAAAAGATAAACGGCTACTAATAGGTGAAGGAAAAGAACAGTAAAAAGAAGGAAGCTTAAAATTAACATTTAGTTTTTGTTTTCTTGATATTAGAAAAAAAACGGTGGCTACAATACACTCCAAAGAAACACTATCTAGAATGCCAAGTATACTTGAACTACAATTAAGTGCATAAAAATTAATTAGCAGTAGTAATTTTAATAAATTTTTTCTTTTTTTTTAACATAAGCAAAATTTATAATTTTCTACCTCATGTGTTACAAATCAAATGTTAAAAAAGTACATATCCATTTTGAAATTGTTAACAACGTTCTCATTTTAAAGCCAATTTTTTAAGCCAGAAAATGTTTTTGTTTTTTTTTCTTTTTTAATATTAATTCAGTTCTATATTACTCAATTGTTTATCTTGTCGACGTTAATGAACATTATAATTATGCCAAACTGAAAAACGTACTTTTGTTTTTCTAAAATGTCTTTTCCAATTTAAATGCATGTATTTAATTTAATTTAGGTATAAGATTCTTTCCAACTATCTTTAACTAAGTTTCTAGAATAAATTGCTTTGTCTGTATTATAATGAAATTGTGTAGATGTTAGATTGGTTAACCACAGACATAAAAAGACACTTATGTACAAATATCCACTTTGTTTCTCGTATATTGTCTTGTTATTTACATAAAAAAGGACAAATTAAAAAAGGAATCAAGTGATGACAAAATTTTTAGTTTAACAGGATGAATTTATGAAAAAGGAATTATTGTATGTCCAATTGTTTACTTTCATTCACACCACATTATTTTAGAAATGTTTTCAGTGTGAAAATGTGGATTAAGATCGGTGTACCAATTGATTATTTGGATACACATATTTTAATCGGCAAACTTTCTTTGGGATAGACCACTATAGCGAAAAGACCAGCAGAATCTATTTAAAACACTTTAAATGTTAGTAAATTAAAAAATATTAACACGAATATAATTGAGCTGTATAAAGACCCAAAACTCTGCTCCCTAAAGTCTACCAACAGTACATCTAGTTTAAAGAATCTTTTTTTAAATACTTACTGAGAAAATAACATCTTTTAGGAAACAATCGTAGAACCAACGTAGAGAGTCGGCTCGTAGGACCAATTTATTCGTCACGAAAAACCTTTAAACTTGGTTTGCTGTTAGCATAGGGAAATCCATAAAATGTGCGCTTTACTAACTGATGGGAGTGTTCATCTACGAGACTCATATCAGACCCAAAATGGGATTAAATTCACACTTTTGGGCTGCATTGTCCGCGTTGGATAGAGTCCAAAAGAAAGCTTTCAAGCTTATTGGTGATGAGACGGTTACGTCTAAAATCGATCTTCTGGAGCACAGGCGTAATGTTGCATGCCTTACTCTCTTTTATCGCTACTTTCATGGATACTGCTCCAATGAAATCACTGGGTTGATACCTGCACGTGATACCGGCACATCCCGACGTCTTCACCCTTTCGCCCATGAGACACGACTCAGCAGAACAGTGAAATCCCGCGAATCCATCTTGAGTAGAATAATACGAATGTGGAGCAGACTACCATTTTCTGTCTTCCCCCAGGACTACAGGCTGCAGTTTTCCAAGCTAAATGTGCACCGGCAAGTTCGCTGGATATCTCAATTCCCTGCCTCCTCTTCCTACCTTCCCTTTCGCCAAGGCTGGCGAGCTTTGGATACACCGTAAAAGTATGGTCATAAGAGTATCCTTAAAAAAGATTAGGTAAATCACGATGCCTAAGAACATGATCAAGAGGGTCAGTATAACTGAAAGATTTCAGAAGATTCCCATCAGCGACGGATTACTCCTAGAGAATCGGCATGGGGATATTTTTATATTTATGGACGGGTGTCTGATTGACGGCAGGGCTGGTATACGCATCTTCTCTGAATTTGTCCTGCCATGTTAACCTAGGGAGACCTAGGCTCAGTTTACTAAGCAAAAATGCTGGCTATAGTTCGTTCGTTGAACTAGGAAGGTCAGGTGCGAGGAGGTAAAATTATCATTGCACTGGACAATCAAGCAGTTGTCCGATTCATGGATCGGGCGGTAGTATATTGATCCCTAGCGATGGAATGTGTACAAAAACTCAATGGATATGCCTCAGAAGATGAGGTAACACTTCTTGGGTTTGAGGACACATAGAGATCGAAGGGAACCAAAAAGCCGGTTATGGAGTTCCAAGGAACAGAATCAAATGGTGAACACTTATGAAAACGTGTTGACATGATAAGAAAGGAGTTAGGCTGTTAAGCGAACTAATCAGAAGAAAAATTGTAAGCAAAGCACGAGAAACATGCACGTGAGTAATTTCTCTAGTCAGAGAAACACTCCAAAACGATGACGTTCTTAGAGAGGACCAGAAGATGAATCTTGCCAAAGGGACGAAAAGGCAAAAGGACGAAGGCATAGGTCTGCGTCGATATTGCTCAAACGTTTCTATCTGTTATTACTATTGGTTTTTTTCGTGGTATTACTTTGCTCATCAATGACTTCTTCAATAGAAGATTTCAGAGAGTATTGAATGGAAGGCATTCTGATCATGATCAGTTGTACTGTGGGGTTCCCTTAGGTTCAATTCTTGATCCATTACTTTTCAGTTCAATCAGAGTTAATAATCTTACAAACATCATTCCTACGTTCTGCTGAATATTTCTTTCTGATTTTCCCTCCCCTTTTTTGCTAACTTGTCTAACTATATTCCTTCTGTTATTCTTGAATCCTTTTTATATTGTCAAATTCTAATATTGGCAGTTAAAATTATGATACTATCCCCAAGCACAATTGAAAAAATAGAATAGAATAGAAAATAGAAAAAACCGGAGAACTGTGGTACTTTTAGTATTTGAAAGATTTTCAATATTGTACACTAATACACCGGCAGTACCTTTTACATAGCCTTTGTTTTTTTTTTCTAAAAAAAATTAATTAATTGGTAATCCAACTTAATTGAAATTATGGGAATTTTTCCAAGTTTTATATGTGACATGTCTTCATGTCATTGACATCAAGACTCGGCCGGCTACTTATTTTTTATCTATTTTTATTGCAGGTGGGTTGATGACACCTGTTGAACAGAATTTTGTTTATTTTCTGTTAAGACTAAAATGCAATTTTAACGGGGTATTTTCAACTAAAAACTCGACAAAAATATAATTTCCCAATTTCTATTATTCCAGTTTATAATTTATTTTTCGGTTTTCTAGATAAAACTGTGATCCACAGATTTTGTGGTTTACAATTGTATGTTCTAAAAATAAAACGACGTAATATGTTTTCGTTGGTATTGGGAATGTATCCCCCAGTAACAAGAACTAATTCCCTGGTTCTAATCGGTTGTGTTAGTAACAACACCACATGCCAATTTTTGAGATTCTCGTTGAGAGAAAATTTCAAGTTACATTCAACTAAAAATATCCTCCTCGACCCCGAAGAAAATTAAACAAAATAACCAACGGGCACAGAACAATTTAACTTGAACGTAATAAAGATATTTTATGCGTGCATTCATCTATTAGTTTCGGACTGTTCTGTTTTACCAGCCATGCACTATACCTTCCTTGTTTTTCACTTTCAAAAAAAAAAAAAATACACACTATCCTTTTCCTCTGGCCTTTCGGGCTATTAACTTTACTGAGATAGCGATGAAATTTTATTTATATTTGGTTTTTATGTGTGGTTGTATATTAATGAGGAAAACAAGTTGCACCAATCTTATAGATAGGGAGAGGTAGGGTGTTATGTGGTGTGGGTGATTATTGTTGATTGAGGAAAGACTGCCAAATAATTTAGAAATGTTTATAAAATAAATTCTCCGCCTTAAAATTTGTAATTAAGATGGGAAAGACGTAAACAAGTGGTTTTTTCTGTAATTATATGACGACAGAGATTTGGACAAAATGGAATCGTTTCAGAAGTAGGTGTCAGTAGTGCTTCTAGAACAAATTTTGATGAATTTTTCCTTCAATCTTAGATGATGATATTTTTAGACAAATACAATGTTCCATTCTGTTTGCTTGAGTGGAATAATTTTTTAAGTTTTTTTTTTTATTTTATTTTACGTACACATGAAAGTTATGAACGAACAGTAATTTCTCAAAATGTATAAGAGAAATTAAAAAACAAAAACCGGAAAAAAATTGACGGTTTCTAAGATGTCTTCAAAAAATTGGAAAAAACACAAAAACTCAATTCTAAATTATTATTCTACGGCAAACCCAAAAAAAACACATTCAATTCAAAAACAGGGAATAGAAACAAAGTTCAAAAAGCAAAAAAAATAGCATTAAAAAGCACTTGAAAATGTAAAATTGCAGCGGGTTAAAGCTGTTTGATATACAAACATGTACGTGTGTATGTGTGATTGTTTGCAAATAAAGCAATTAAATCAAGGATTACTACGATTTGTTTTTTTTTCTATAGTTCATTTTGGTGTTGATTAAAATTCAATCTCTTCAACTTCAGTGCTAATGCTACTTTTAAATGATGAAGTTGATGTTGCAATTTTACGCTGTGATGAACTCACCGACACTGATGATTTCACCGATTTTTGTACAACCTGCGTAGATTCCTCTTGTACACTTTTTTGGACACTTTGTTCAACACTCTGTTCCACTTTACGTTCGCTACTAACAGCTTGCTCCACTGAACCCGTTGCTGTTTTCTCAACACTCACCTGTAATGATTCGAAAAATTGGAAAATAGTGTATAAAGAAAAAAACTTATAAAAGGAATGAAAAAAAATAATATAATCCTTTCTTCTCTGATTTAGAAACATTCTGAAACCAAAGGTAGCAGTCATGTGAATATATACTAAAACAGTATCGATAGTGCTTTATAGACACACAAGGAACCCACCCGCCCAGTCGATATCCTCAGCCAGAAAGACTGCTAATATGTAAGCCGGTAGTATAAATTCCTGAGGAGACAGTTCTAGAGTAGTGAGTACGATTTCGGTGGTGTTATTGTAAATCAGTATTGGTAACTGGTAGCATCATTCATTTTTTTAGTAGCCATATAAAAAAAGCATATCACCTGTTCGTGTAAGATTTCAATTTCATTTTCAGTACAAAAAATATTGACGCTCAAAAGGTTTTACAATCTTGGGCGCAGGCTTACGGCAAACTTAGGCAGGTTCATGGATATCCTGATACTTTTAATATTGGAGATTGAAATCCTTCCGATATCATCATAACGATATTAGGATATAATAGGATAAAATAGGGCTTGCGGATGGCTATTCCTACTGAAGCACAAGCTCAAAGGCAAGCCTTCTACAAGAGTTCCTTTCCTTGATTTCTCGGAACTTAAATTGATGAAACCTAGGAGGAACAATTGATCTGTTCGTCAATAATGCCCGAGTGTACCCCTTTCGAACTTACCGTTGCAATATTACTCCTTGTGCATTAGCCAACGTTGTTTGCTTTATAGTTACATAGAGAGAAGACAGACCAATGAGGCCTTCCAGAGTGGTTGTAGATGTGGTGTACATAGCTCAAATGTCGTTTTTTTGCTGATTTGGTAATAGGATAAATTTTCCCAAAAAATAATACTCCGCATCATCGATAATAGGACACTGATTGCTGATTTCCACATAATTGGTGAACTTAGGCAAAACTTCGAAAGTGATTAAAGATCTTCGGGCATAACATTTATCCTTTCTTCGAAATCGGGGAAACGCAGCCTTAATTTGCAGACCAGTATACGAGATAATTTGGAAACTTTTCACTTTACAATTACTAATAACCGAACGTGATTACGCATATAAATGCTGGAGAAGATTTGGAGGAGAAATGCTGTGGAACAACTTTAAATCCTTGAGAAATAGCCAAAGTGACTATCAGTATCTTACCTGTTTTATCAAAAGTGCTGGAAAGAATCCTTTTTAACCAGATTATAGACTATATTGAGATCCGAGGGCTTTTGATTAGTGTCCAATCTCGTTTTCGTAAAAAAACATAGCACAGTTACTGCCCTGTTGACAACAATTTTGTGTCTACTTGATTTTAATAATGCCTTTGATTCAGTGGATTTTAATATTATGTGCAACAAACTTAAAACTTAAAACACAGTTCTCGAACTGTGCAGTAAAGCTTTTGCATTCATATTTATCCGATAGACAACATGTCGTCCACTTATTCTTAATTTTTCATAATATGTATTACTTTTGTTTTTCTTGCCTTTGTAACTTCCTATGTAATTGTAATTAAGACTGCTATTCGTTTAAATTTAGTTATTAAGGATTTGGAATTATTGGTGGCGCGTCGATAGTATCTAATACCGATACTTTGGAACATTAGTGTAACATTGGTTGTTCTTGTAAAGTAACCAAGAAGAATTGATCTTGCTGTGAATTTTTCTTGTCAAAATCATACGGTTGTGAAGTATACTATCATCTTCTACTACTATTTTCGATTATATACCATTCTTTCGAAAAATAATACCGAAACACAATTTTAATGGAATCTGAAATTTCGATGAATGGGCTAAGCTTCTTTCAAAACTTGTTATGTCTGTAGAAATTGTTGTGATACAGATTATCCAACAATCTTTTTTAACTATAAAATATCTTTTACTTACCTCATGTGCACTATCAGCCATTGATACAGAACTTTTTGAAACACCTGTTCCAGAGTTGGTTTCGGCTACTTCCATTTCGGCACTTTATACACTTATCGGTGTGGTAGCGCAGAAAAATATTGAATATACGTGCAGTAGGCTTAGAATTGTAGGCTCTTAGAAATACACCTGGAATTAAGTAAGAAATTGTACTGATAAGAATATGTCTGCAGTATAACATAGTAGAATAGAGGAAATTTCACCAATACTATATATTTTAATTAAAGATAAAAAGTGGCAGTGTTTTTCACCGTCACTTCCACCCATACCTTATAACTTTTACCTTAATTTTATTTTGACCGGCTTGGCGTTAATGTTACGACACAATTTTTATCAATTAATGTATTTTTTTATCACCAACACTCAATATAAAATTAAATCAGAACACCACTAGATTCACAGTTGAGAACTAGATCTTTATTTCCACCCCATTAAATTGTTACTCAGACCTATATTTATTATTCTGACGAATTTGCCTTTTTCCCTCGATTTTTTGGTTCTCTTTGTTTTATTCCTTCGTATTAAATTCGGAATCGCCTTCGAGTGACATAATTTCATCACTATATTGTAAACAAACACAAGAGAAAAACTTTTTGAGTTTTTTACGATATCAAAAAATTCTCATAAAATACGGCAGAGTGTTCTGAAGAAAAGAAAATTTACGATTTTTCTTAATTTCCTTTTCTTCTATCCATTCCAAAAATATTTGAAGCAATTTTAAAAATAAATAATTTTTGCAAGTAAAATTGGTTCTCTTTCCGTTTTGCAGCTGTTCCAATACCTCAGATTCAGAGTGATGACATGGCACCTTTTTATCTTGAATTTTGTTAAGCAATTGGACAATTGAATGATATTGGAAAACACGAAAAATGTAGAAAATGACTTTGGGCTATTTTGAAATATTGATTTGAAATTAGAAATGATTTTATATAATTTTGTAAAGGGTAAACTTTAAAACATTTAGTAGATGTGGCGTTAATGCATTTAAGAGGAAAGCATACGAATTTTGAAGCTGTTATAATAGATTAGGCTAAGTAAACTTAATTCACCATGGTCCTTCGAGCGGGATACCAAGTTCTTTAAATATTTCCTATGCAATCCATATAATATATAAATGTGCTTACAATTAGAGCCGTTGATATTCCTATCGTATGTAAATTATTTCTTTATTCATCGCCGACGTTTCTTAAAAAATATGCAGTCTAAATTTTCTACATCAAAGGCTTTCGACTTAAGTAGTTTAAAGGTGAATAAGCATAAAAATAAAGTGGCAGTTAAATTCCAAAACCTATCTTACCATCTATTTTTTTAGAATACCTGAGGTATTTTATTTAAATCAGGTTTGCATAGTTTGGTTATATCGTAGGGATTGTTCTACAAAGAGTCAGGCTAGAGATTTCGATTTCGATTTACTCTAATGCGGACAATGCAGTATGTCCTAGTAGCATCAATGCAGGAATCCCATGTGATTCGTATAACTAAGATTGTTAGATTGTCAATAATTTTTAGCTTGGAAGAGTTTGAAAAGCTCACCCTATTGTTGAAGATAAATTGAAGGGATTTGGGATTCTTTTGAGAAAACTTATATAGCCTTGGATTTTCGATGCTTTAAAATCGAGGCAATTCGGTCCGTCACAGGCGAGGATTGTAGAAATGCTGCTCTTGAGTGACCCAATCATGCCTGCTCGCGACAGATTTAAACATGTACGTCAAATCAAGCGTACTGCCGTCTAAAGAACTGTCAATTGGATTGGAGATAAAGTACAAGAAATCATTAACAAAGCGCCAAAAGACAGTAGGGAACAATACTGAGCCCTAAGTCATGCCGGAATTAATATAAGTGTTGAAGATAATGCTGTCTAAAGTAACATGGACGTAGTGGTCAGGAAGAAAACTTCCCATCCAGGTAGAAAAAGAAAGTAGAGTGTCAGACTCTGCCGAAGTTTTTTGAAATGTCCAGCACAATCACCCTGATACATCAACCCACAATGGGTTTTATATACCTCTATATATTAGCCATCTCAACCAGTTTGAGAATTCAGCCTTAAATACGGGGTTTTCTCAATGCATTTGGTCAAGAGAAAATCTCGTCGAATTGCTTTGGTTTTCGTTGTACTAACGTGAAAAGGAGTTGTCGTAAGCTCTGAATTTTGTTGCATCTGATAAATTCTCCATTTTTCCTTAAAATCAATACTCCTTGGATTTTGTGTACTAACCTACTAATTAATTTATTCCAAAACAGCGGATCGTGAAAGATCACTTTTTTTCTAAGGTATTGTCCAAGGTCAGGAGATAACCCATAAACAGCAGCATCCTGTTATTGACCTGACAGTTGGGCTTTTTATTAAGAGCTTTCTACAGATCTACTTCAGTTTGACAGGATAACAAATAACTTTTCAGATTTTTTTTCCTTCAACTCTGGAGTTCCTCAAAGATCCAGTATGGACCTGTCTTATTCAGTGTGCTCATAAGTGACTCTCCAGATGTCATAACATAGCTAATATGTCTGTGCACATGTATGCTGATTACGTGTAGATGTACCTAAGTCGGTCTATTCGCCTAATGAAGACTTAATGTGTTGTCTAAACATTGACCTACAGAACATCTATGGCTGGGCGGTGCAAAACAACCTCCAGTAATACAGTGTTACATATATAGTTTCGGACAATAATCGAGGAGCCGGACCCAATCCCTAAAACAATTGCTGTAGTTATGTAGCCGCTAAATGGGTAGAATTTATGGTTACGTTAGGCAGTTATGGTTTATATATTCATATTTAAGGAAAAATTTGCTTACAAATGGGGGCGACTTTTTTCTATTTCCTAATTTTCATTTCAGCATCTTTTTTTACTCAAGTAATATTTTATTTCACTATTGCCTTCTATTACAAATTCCCAACCACAAAAAAATATATATAGCACAAGCTCAAGTATTTATCTTTTCTTTTGTCGCTGCCTTTTTTACAAATTGCTGTATAATTTTATAGTCGCAAGTCGCAAGGATTTCTGTTCTCTATGAATTTTTGTTCTGAGTTGTATTTTGCCCTAAGGTATGGGAACCTCATAAACAGCGAAAAATGTGTTTAACTTACCTTCAAATTGGAATAATCCTTTGATTACCGAACCACTTAAACTGAGTTTATGTAGTAGATCAGTTAGACAGCATTTCACAGATCTTTTTTTTTTAGTTTTAAATCCTCAAAACTATCTTCCCGTTCTTATTATTTTTTAGAATTTTCAATAATTTTTCTGGAGCACTAAAAAGTTGCACGACTAAAAATTGGGCGATAAATATTTTCACGAACACCTCTATATTTTTTTTTCTATTGGTGAATGAAAAGTGAAATGTTTTTAAAAATGCTCAAATTATTTACTATATAATTTTCTCAATGTAGTCCCTGGAAATTTTGAAAAATTTATGGTAATAAAAAATAGGTATGCTTCGATCTAACCACTTGAATTTTCTTTTTATTTTCTTGTTAGAAGCCATTCTTTTAACTCCAATTTTTTGATGATATAATTCTCGAGTTTATTTTTATGGTTTTTCAAAAAGAAAAATAAAACGTCACATGGAGTCTTTGAGAAGATAATAAATCAACATTTTTTGTGATATGGACTGAAAAAAGCAAAAAAAATCAAGCAAAAAAAAAAAATACTTCCTGCCATGTTTTAATTTTTTTCGTCACATAATTAATCTGGAAGAGTTATTTTTATTTATTATTAATTTTATCAAATGAAGTGCGACTTATCAAGAGAATACTTATTTATAAAGTTCATTTTATCTCTTTTTTCTTTTTCAGAACAATATTTATTGAAAAGAAAAGTATTTAGTAGATTTTTTTATGAAAATTTATTGAACTTGAGCAAAGAATGACATCCATTGCCGCACATTTTGCAAAATTCCCGCCGATTTGTCGGATGTTTGTGTTTTTTAAAAATTTTCGGAATTGCTATTTATTCTTAAAAAAGGAAAACAATCATTTCACTTTTCACTAAATTTTTTCATTAACACATCAAATTTTTGTATCTTTTCCAACCCTATGGATATTTTTTTTCTCACTCAACTCTCACAAGAAAATTTCTTTTTACACTTCAGTCCTCAAATTTGAAATTACTTATTCTTTTCTATGTTTTTCTTTAAATTTATGTAAAATGTCTTACTTTTATCCGTTAAAATTGTCTAAACCAAATCATTTACAATTTTGTATATTAACCAGAAAAAAAAGAAAAAAAAAACGATTCCAACTGATCTGAGAGTTTCGTTTCGTTTAGCGTCCAACTCTAGACTCATTTCAAAAATTTTCATTCAGTAGGGAAATTGGTTCGTTTTCTTGTTCACATTATCTTTTTTTAACTTGATTTCTTAAAGCTGTTCTGGTTTTCTAGTTTTCATTTTCTTTTTCTTTTTTCTGTTTTAATTTTCCTTCGAGAGTGTCTATTTCTTGCTCATCAGAGCTTGTATGTTTGGGCAGAGTAGAAGGAAAAAAGAGTACGAAAAAACCGCCATAGGCATATAAATATCTCTGTGTAATACAAGTGTGCGTATCTATATGTATAGATATTTGAGGAAATTTCAGGCAAAGCTTAAACGTCCAATTTATATGCACCGGGCCTAGCTATACACGGCCTGCTTTAGTATATTTTTTTCTGAGTACCACTCTGTTGATTTATTGAGAGTATTTTCGAGGCTGAGTTTTTACTTCAAAAGTTTGTCTTATGAAAAAGCAGCAAAGCAAGAGAATTTTATATTTTTGTATCTAATCAATCGATGCCCGTTTTTATCGAAACGATCACAAGTTATATATATATACGATTACGATTTTACTACGATACGATAATTGCCTTTATGAAAAAATTCCGCTTGTCCATTCATTAAATTTGATTTCAAGTTCTTGCCGATATCAAGCGAAGTGTTCTCAAAGATTTCTGTTCCAAACATTTGTTAAAAAACCCCAGAAAGACAACAATATAATTATAAGCACGTTTAACTTTACACGCAATAGTTAACCATTGTCGAGGGTGCATAACATGATCGTTTATGTTCTTTGGTCCCTGGGTTCCAAGTATCTAAAAAGTGATATATATCAGCGTATTTATCTGGCCTTCTTCCCTTATAAGATCCATCCAACAATGATTTTCTGTTATTAATTCCATATAGACTCAATTATTGGTTTTGAATTCAAATTCAAGTTACATGTACTAGTGACGCCTTTGTAGGTAGGTGGAAATTCCATTAAAGGCCAATTTATAAGAGTTGTAAGTAAGAATGTCACTCCTCGCCTACCTTCGTGAGAGACAGATAAGCCTTGACCCAATTCTAATGAGGGGTAGATTGTCTTCAACAGAAGATGGCAAGACAAACGATATTGTATGTTGGCCGCAACTTGAAATCTATTACTAAGCTTTCTTCTTGTCAAGTCACGTTCTCGCAAATCTCCATCCGGGAACATCTCCAGACCGGGTAAATAAAAGTGAGAAACTCCAAATGGAGTAGGAAAGCAGTCAAAAAATTATATTATAACAGCGGTTCCTTTCATGGGAGCTAAGCCCACTGCATTTTGGTATTGATACCCTCCGTAGCAAAAACGCCCGAGAAAATTCCGTATGAGATAGAAATGAAAGCGACTTGAAACTGTGCGATCCCAGCACGTGAGACGAGCTCAGACTAAGAGATCACGATCATCTCTGCGATGTGAAAATGCTTGAAGAAGCGGAAGCTCGGTGGGCTTTTAGGTATCTGAAGTTTTGCAGGGGGTTCCTCCTGAGAAGCTAAAGATATGTATATTGAAGAACAGTGTAGTGAAGAGAAGTGGGAACAAGACTCTAGGCATCCTCGAATAAAACCTTGAAAACCCGCATAGAATGTTGTTTCTGTCCTTCTGGCAGGAGAAAAAGGCCAATATTAATAAGGGCAAGGACTACTGTGTGGTGGGTCTCGAGATTCTAGCAATACTCCACTACAATGGTCTAATGCCTGACTCACATCGGGCGTGAGCATACGTAATTGCTAAGAGGATCTGAAAAAATTTCCCAAGGGTGTCTGTCGTTGAAGGTTCTCTCTATCGTTGAAGGAACGGACGGTTACCTCTTCCATCTAAATGGACGAAGGAAAGCAGAGAGTTTTAAGGAAGCAAATTCAGAAAAACGCAGTAGATACGTTCAGGGTTGAGGAAAACGATGAGTTCCTGGAAGAACTCTCTACGTGCCTGTTAGAATGGGCGATTTGGCTCTAATCAACTTTGGTTGTAAAATTAGAGTGCATTCAGGTTAGAACATTCCAACAAGTGTTCTGTGAGAAGGACACTACGGTTTCTTGGCTATGGGTGAATGCACCCAGTCGTAGGAGAGCACTACTACCTGCTCTCCATTTGTCCTTCTCTCGCAACTAATACCAAGATCTGATTTGAACGACCCAAATTTACATCTACTACCCAACCTGACAAGCCGGAAATCATCCTGTACATCCCGTGTTAGGCCACTATTAGTTGTGAACTGGGTTTAGGTATCTTTTTATGTGGAAAAAGTTGTTATATACAATCTACAGTGTGGTTAACAAGGTATGTCTATAAGCACTTTTACGCCAGCACAACATCCAACGCTATATTTTAGGACTGTTTAGAGATGTAAGGGATTTGGATACGTCCCAGAGAGAAATTTTTTTATAGTAAACAATTAGATCTTTATACTGCTGATGATATATCAATATGCCGCGGTAAAAAATGAGAAATTTGTTCGAGAACACTGCTCAGAACATAGTTTTGTGGTTGTGGCACATTTGGTCCTTTCTCTGAAATTGGACAACACTCATGTTTTGCAATTTTAGGAACATTCTTCCTTTCCTTTCTCTAATAATATAAAAATGCTTTTAAGCGATAAATTTTATAATATAAGATATCTTTGTACAATTTACAAAAATACTACAAAACTAATTCATGCAAAACTTCCTAGTAGCACTCTTCAACATCTGGAGTCACTGAGACATGAGTTGGATTTCTTGGATCACATACTGTCCCCTGAGTAGCTGCTTTTGTGTTAGCTCTCAGAATCCGGAAATTTATTTCATTAAAATTTAGCTGGCTGTACAAAAATATTGGCAAACGATTGCTGACTACCCATACGCCTTGATTACTTTCCCGATCCACCTTAAGATCATTAGGGAAGACTAGCTCAGTCAAGTTTTTAGCAACAATTCCCAAGTTACTCCGCGTATAGGGTTTATTAATATCCCAGCAACCAATTGCATCCTGATGAACCAGAGTAAAAAACATCACGTTACTTCGATCGATTCCAGCAGAGGATGACTGTCCCAACGGTCCTCTATCGCCGATTGGAACAAATGCCTTTGCCGCTCCCGATCCCTGCCAGATATTTTCATTTTGTAAAATTGCCGTGGACACCATAAATTCCTGTACAGAATTTTCGAGGTTAAGGAAATACCTTGTTATACTTTATTATGCAAGACTTACTTTGTAACCCGCCATTGGATGAAAGAACAGAATCCTATCATTGTGATTAGTGACCGGAGAGAGACTCATCCCAAACACACCGTCTAACCATTGAAAGTTGAGTCCATACAGGTTGAAATCACTTGCTGGAGGATTCGGATAGAAGAGATGATTTGTAACTCTCCAGCTTCTACCTTTCTCCAGACTAAAGACAACAATTCCAAATCTCCAGACATCAGTTACATAAACGTAAGCATCATTGCATTGTCCCCTGCGCACATCAACGATTATATTTGAATGCAACGAGTCCTGTTTGACCTGGAGAAAGAGAAAAAAGAAAAATGTATTTATATATATGTACACATAAACACCTATACCTGCTCAGGTGGGAATTCATAAGTCAAAATTCGTTTATCAGTTTTTAAGTCGAATGCCACGATTTTCGGGGGACATACTGGA
Source organism: Dasypogon diadema (assembly GCA_006980735.1). NCBI lineage: Eukaryota > Metazoa > Arthropoda > Insecta > Diptera > Asilidae > Dasypogon > Dasypogon diadema. The sequence goes on from QYTT01090250.1 coordinate 123,228, forward strand.
TTCAGCTTAACCGTGGCATTTACTATTCCCGAATCAATAACCCACAGCCGATTACACTCATCAATGTGCAGTCGATACACCGATATTAATTTGGAGCAGTCTGGATTGTAAGGATCACCATGTTCTTCCCAATTTGGGTATGGTTTTAGTGGAGGGCTCAGTTCATCTGGAGGAAATGACAACCAACTTAAACTCGCTGGAACGCCATCTTTCCAACGAGGTGTGGTCAGGAAAATACGATCCTCCGATATTTCAATTCCTAAGGGGAGATTACTTTGGGGATCAAATTCACTGTAAGAAGTTATAGATTAAAAGATTAAGGGAGGAAGAAATAAGGAAGATTTACTTACCCGTTAAATAGAGCAGATTGACGTCTTTCGTACGTTGGATACTCAAAGTCTAAACACCTCCATTGATAAACAATTTCAAAAGGACATGAGTCATCTGGGTAGTCCTGGATGGATGCGATCGTAATGTCGGCAGCCGATTCTGCTTGGTCCAATACTTGAATGGTTAAAATATCTCTACCCTTATATGGCAATTCGGTAAACGACAGGGGAATGATGGCAGCGAGCATAGGAACTAAAATTCTCAACAACATCCTGAGGAAGATAACATTCTGTTAAATGGGAAAATGAATATGTCGTTCAGGCGCCATGGATATTGGGTACTATTATATTCCAATCGAAGTTTTGGGATTTAGGTAGGTATTACTAAATGAATGCCAAAACAATCAAGTGGCTGATGACCAGCTACCTCTGTACACTAATATCTAATTTATTTTTTTAGGTAAATTATTACCTCACACAGATGCTGACGGGGCATGGGTACTTTCGGTCCTTCCTTTATAGGATGGGGAAAGTGACGAACTCTGCATGTGTCTAGTGCGACTCCCATTGGGACTCTGCCCTCCACACGTTCTTTGAAATGTTCTCTAAGGAACGATGGACTGGGGGCTCTGAGAGCTCAAACAAAGGGTCGCCGCCCCGAAGTAATGTATAACAATGGTCCCGGGGGCGGTCCTTGGAGACAGGGAGGGGGGTTTAGCCGGTAAATCCGTCTTGTTGGGAAGTTCCTCACAAGGAGAGCTAGTCCCCCTAGTGCGTAATGCATTCCCCCCTCCGACAAAAAAAAAATACCAGTCGCACCCACTTTATTGAGATTATATTTCTTATTTACCAAATAAAGTACAATTGGTAGTTTTATACAGGTCCATGAAGTCGCGGGCAAGAGTTAGTACATAGATAAAAGTCTACTTTTTTGTACCTCATTTTTATTAATTTTCTTTTCCCTTTTCTTTAACTTTGCAAGAAATGGTGTTCTGAAATAAATTCATTTACATCGAACCCAACCCATAAGCACTATCTTTGAGTGAATTACAGCATTAATTCACACTAATATACATTCCTAAATTAGTTCGGGAAAAAATAATTTCTTTAATTGATTCGGTGTAATGCACATTTGAAATTTATTACTTTCGATGATACCTACATATGTATGTGCAAAAGTAAAGAATTCATTACAACGTAATGGATCCAAAGTGGAATTGATGTAGAATGAGAAACATTTATTCATAACTTCTTCGGAATTCATTCATTCCTGTCGCTATCGGATTGCTTATAGTAGGAAGTATAATACTATGATAATGAACTGACCACGCCCACTGACCACACGCTAGCACTTGTCTATGGAAGTGGATTGAGTCGACTAGTCGACATATTTTGCCCTCCGAACTTATGTGCGGGAGGAATATGACACCGTGATTCCACTTCATACCCTCCCTCGGGTTAGTTTACACCTTGACATAAAAATTCGAGATAATAATCCTTTTCTGATTTTTCATAATATCTACTGTTAGTATCAATAAAGTATGATGGCCCAGAAACACACACACATTCTTATTCCTCTGGAAACCTCAGTAAAATGAGTTGTATCACTTTCTACCGGAAAATGTGCGTTATGAAAATAGTTAACATTGCATTCCTGAACAATCTGTACTCTTTTCTGCAATTGCAATAATGGATTTCAATGGTAATTAAAGGAATATAAGAAAATATAAAACAGTTTGCATAACTATAGGAAACCTGCTAAGATATTCTGGCTTTATGGACAATACTGTTGTATCTTTTAATATCTAAAACAGTCTTTTCTAATATGCTTTACACTTTTCACGATTTCAAGTATAAATTATTCAACAATTCGTAAATTCAAAAATTTAATAATGTAACTGACCTGGTCGGGTCAATCGTTTATGATAGCCTCTAGTTTGTGTTTCGCGATTGACTTCACAATTAACAACAACAAAAACTATACTATAAACACCTGAACCACCTCAGATATACTGTGAAAGTACTGTGCAGAATGCCGTGGTCCCCATCAAAGAAGACATGAGCCACTACTTACCATTTGCAAATACAAGTCTACGGGGGTAACGTTTCATGTTTCCATCTTTCCAACCTGTTTCTGATAAGTTTATCATATTACGTGAATTAATCCTGCTGCAATCGGTTTGATAGTTTGGAAGACATTACCGCAGCTTAGGTGAGAACATTACTACAAGTATTCATTTTTTAATTATTTTAAAACTTGTTCATCTACCTACAGAGCAGTAGGCCGTACAGCTTGCACTAGAAAGTGAGTTAGCTGCCGTATTTACTTGAATTTCAATGTGACGAACTAGATATTTATAAATAGCACCAATGAAGACCTTAAATCAATAGATAAAAAAATTGTGTCTGTTTTTTTGGGACCACGTTTTGGGAATCAGTAATTGAAATACTAAAGTGTACTGGAAACCTGGAAGATATCAAAATTTCCATTGAGCCCTAATAAAACGTAACGGAGATAAGCAAAATAGTTGCTGTAGATAAAACAAATGTTAGCAGAAATTCACAGTACAGTGATTCTATGATAAACGGTCACGCTCATATTAGACTGCTTGAATTGCCCCCTTTAATTTGCTTGAAATTTTGCACACCTCTTACTGATATTACCTATGAAGATTTTCAGAAATATTTCCTTGGAACAG
>QYTT01090254.1:0-11079 GCA_006980735.1 Dasypogon diadema
TTCCATCATTATACTCGCGTACAGGTTTCGACTTGTCACTTGTCAGTCGGGCGACCGTTGTGGCCGCGGTGAGAGTGTTTTGTTTTGGCGCTGTGAGAAAAGTTTTTAAGGTACGAAAAACTAAGTACTTCTCAAAACATGATTGGAAATAATATTGTATATTATAACTATGCGTTGATTACATGTTTGTTTGATTGTTTTAGAGGTCTTTTTTTGTCTAATTGTGTTTAGTAAAAAAAATCTGATATACTTTTTGATTAGTTTGAAATTTAGTTTTATAGTAGTCCATATTTGGGTACCTATTCCATAATTAGGTGCCTTTATGTTGATTTTGTTTTTGAGAAAATTTTTTATTTTAAATTAATCTATGTAAAACAAGACTATCAATTAGTTAAGCGCAACTGTATGACTGATAATAAATGAGAATAAAAGTTTTTGATTTACAATATCTTTTTGTTTTATAACACAAAAACCAAATGGTATTCCATATTTGGTTTCTTTCCTCTAATGAAAATTCCTGCGCACGGAGCCTGGTTGCTAGGTAGAAAATTCCCAAAATACAAACAACTCTACAAATGATTTTAAACCTGACAAATGCAATGCAAAGAACTAGCCTTAAACGTGGCCAATAACTAGTCCCCGCACAACGGATGTGGTCAGCCGGTTACGCCACAGTAGCATCGTTGGTTGAGGTGAACCTCTGTAGATTTCCTCCTCTGCATGATAATTTATATGGGTACCACTTCTTCCGACGAGCTTTGTAATTGTCAAGCCACTGAGATGTTAAAATTTTATACTAAAACTACTTCCTCTACCTTCTACCTAAGCTGTGCAGTCTGCATCGTAACGTTGCCCCCTGAGCTTAGCCAAACGTTAAAAAACGTAATGACGGTAATAATTATTATTGCTTTAAGAATTTGCTTCCTTTTTCGCAATGATACGCTGTACCACCGAGAATTCTCCAGGTATCTGATCTATATAGTTTAAACCTGGTCAATCCAGAGTTTCAGATATATTGGATCTCGCTCGAATATACTCTGTTTTCCAATGTAATACCTAGAATTAATCTCGATCTGAGTGGCAAATTAAACGAATTCGATACAAGCGACTTCTTTGTTACCTCATCCCTGAATATCCTGTTCCAATATCACATTCCAGTGCTACATGGGGTTATCTCTACCTAGATCAATAACCAATAGCTCTGATTCTTTCATGTTTTGAAACCGTTGGCATATTTGTGGGCCTAAGCCCGCCGAGGTTTTTACTATTATTGTGCTTTATTAAAAGGTTAAAAGTACAAAAGATTTACAATCTGATAAGTGTACCCCAAAGAAATAACCGGAAAAATTCGTGAAATTTAGAAATGAAAGCAGAAAGAAAAGAGAAAGAAGAAAATTTAACGATATTGAACCGATAATGAAATATCTAAGAATACACTCAAACTAAAGTGATACACAAAAACAGCATTATATGACGTGAGGCACTGGCATATGCACTAACTAGGAATTCACATTAAAAAGTTGAAAAGAAGTCGCTTGAATGCTATCAGGCAAGTTATTCCACAAACATATGGCCCGAACAATGTAGGAATTCCCCAGTGCAGAAGTAGGGAGGCGAGATAGCAATAAATTACAACGTCTTGATGATTTGAGTCAAGCGCTGCATATAGACGTACAAAGGACAGGCAAATGGTGTTTTGTTAAGATGGGAAATGAGGAGCAACCATGCAAAAGTTATCACGTCCACCTCAAATATAATATCACAAATAGAAAAAAAACTTACCACTATATGATATGATAAGATTTGCTTGAATTATAAATGGAGATGTGCCGTTTTGCACGAATAAATGAAAATGCATTATTCTAAAAGAAAAGAGTAAAAAGGCATATTTTCACACTGTTCACATATTTTATTTAATAATTAAAAAAAAAAATCGCACACAAAGAAAGAAAATAATGTGGCATTCAAAAAACGTACCGTAAAATGGGGTGATAAGCGCCACAAAAAATTTTTAAATGAAAATCTACTTATGTTTTGCTACAGTAAAATTACAACGGAAATCGGCCCATACCAATTGTGCATCTCTCTTTTAAGAATCTGCAAGCAAATTAGAGGTTTCGATAGTGGAAATACATTATTTTTTGGAAAAATCGCGATTTCTCGAGAAAGTCGAAATGGGGTGATAAGCGCCACTTGCAGAAAATGGACAAAAAGATGTATTTTTGAGCTCGATTTCATGTTTTTTTTATTAAAAAAAGTAAATTTGACATTTTTCAAACATAATTCTTGAATTTAAACTTGATTTAATTTCATTGAGAGAATGGAAACGAAACGTCGTCTTCGGACTGCAGGATGGGTTTCGAGCGACAGTTTCGCCATTAATTTTTTGTTCAGGAACGGCAACAATTTAAAGCATTTTTTCACTAAAAAACACGTAAACAAATATCACGCTTAACGTTCTCGAAAAATGACTTTTTGCAGTTGAGTCAAAATATCTCGATGATTTGGAGCGATAAAATTATGAATAAGCCCGTAAAATAATCACAAAAGAACGAACTATTAAGCACTATGGGTCACTTATGTTAAAAAAAACTTAAACCTATCTTGGCAATAGAATCTTCTGGATGTTTGAAAACAGGGCAAAAAAAGTATGTTTACTCATTCGCGTGCTGCACCCAAATGAGATGTTGTTTCAACATAGTAACTGTTAAACAGTCTTGCCAACATCCCAAAGCTACAATATAAGCTTTCGAACGGGCAGCTATGTCGTATAGTGTGTGCGCAATTTAACCCCCGCTGGCGCTTATCACCCCATTTTACGGTACTTATATCGTATATAAATGTGAATACAAGGCATTTCTTTTTCGATACACTCGTATAAATCACCGTCGTTGTCCTAAAAATCAACGGCTTTTTCATTTAATTGACATCTCTTTTTTTCTTCGGATACCGCACGTCCAAGGGGAATATCCTGAAGGCACATCTGGTTTGGGGTTTTATTCAGTTTTATTAGAGTAACGCCAGTTTTTTTACAAGTTTCAAACTGGTAATCAGTAAACAATTTCATCTTTACTATAAAGTTTTATTCTGAATTTTTTCGGTTACTATTCTTTTGGCATCGCTTATACCAATTTCTTAAAAACTCATCCCCCAAGGTTCTAACTGTTCCTCTTTCCGAATATAAATGTTCATATTCACTTTTTGTAGTTATTGTTGAGTACCTATCTTTTAAGTTTTATTAATGCTGCCAAAAACCCGATCAGCTGATAAAAAGTTATGTCCTTTCACAGGAGAAACAAGTGAAATTTCTTTCAAATGCGTTGGGGCAATTGCCCGTAACCAGTGCATTAAGATAAGAGGGAGCACTTTTTGTCAACATTTGCTGTAGTATTATATATTTTGTAACATTTTGCTATACTTAATTCGATTGGTAAGTACACGCGTTTTGGTTTTTGCATATTATAGTGGCTTTCTTTAGCACTCAATTTTTTTATAAAATTTCCAATGGATTCTTCTTTTAGGTATGGGTTTTTCGGAAACTCGAACACCTCCCTATTTTCTCTTAGAATCTCGCCACTATGCAAGTTTTTAGGAATGAACCTCACACGGTCCTTTGACACATTTAGAGCAGAACAAAAAAATTCACGGCAAACCTTCTTAATTAATTAATCTTTAGCCGAGATGTAAAGGATGATGTCATCCAAAGATACTTTCATGCAACTGAGAGAATTATTTCGATGGACAGAGGTCTCGAAAAGATCAGCAAAGGAAGGCCATTCTTTAAAATCTCCTGAAAAGCATGGTATTTGCAATCGAGGAAGGCGCACATCTCCTTGCTCGGAATTTCTCGATTCTTGCCGAGACTGTAAGAGGTTTTCGTAAAACGACTGTTGAGATACTAGAAAATTGTTTATTATGCTTGTAACCTGCTCACTTGAAGTAGAAGATTGGTTATCATGAACATAAGGTATCGAATGTGCAAACTTTTCAGAGGAAAGCTTCATATTTCGAGCACGAGTTAACATGGTTTTAGTTTCAAAGTACTTGTCCTCAAATTCTTCACATTGGGACTCCTGATCAGGGTGTGTTAATATCATGTCCTCAATGTTAACAAATTCCGTCCATGTATCTTCTACTTTATCTAATCTATTAGAGATATCTTCTAAGGGCGTTTCCTCTGTAATTGTTTCCACAAAATTTCTTGCACATGTTAGAATTCCTTTAACTCTCCCATCGCTTTTGAATTAATGCATTAAGTTCAGCCATTTTTACTAAAATGTATCACAATGAAATTCGGCAAAAAGCAATAGATGTCTTCAGAAAATCGCTGTTCCTTGAAGATATTTTCTGGTTGCGATAAATATCCGGCTCGAAGGACCAATGTTATGTTGTGTTTTTTATTTAAAAAAGACTTGGTGATTTCTTGATAAAAATTCTTTATGTTTGCCGTTACAAATGACGGGTTTTCTTATTTTTTTGTTTTCTTAGAAAAAAGCCTACTAGCCTAGCCTACTACCGTAAACCTCTAACCTATATCAACGAAAATATGTACAATGATATTTCAAAGCTATTGGCACAGTGTACAAATGTAATTATTTTCTTAACAGTAAATATACAAACAATGTGTAAAAAATAAATTTCATTACAAAGTCAAGAATTAGCATGAAATTCTCTAAAAGATAGTTTCACATGATGTACGGAGACTTTTTCTAGCTAGTGTATGAGTATGAGTTTTATTACTTCAGTTTGTCAAGAAATCACCGTTTCATTTTTTCTGACCTAATATAGCAGAATTACTCCCTTTTATCAGAATGATATTCTTTTATCAAGACATTACCATAATTTATGTCGTCCATGAAAATTTGTCTTGTTCCAAAGAAGAGAAATATCTCAAATTTTCCATACTGCATTTCAGGACAACTCATAAATTTTCAATTTTAAAAGTAGATATCGACCGGAAGATGTATTTTCACACTAACAAATTTAATATTCTTTCTAAAAGAAGAGCAGAATTTTATTCTTCAGATGAATGGAAATTGGATAAGTGTAAAATTTCAAAGAAAATCAAGTAAAAGAGATCCTCAAACTCAGTGTACCCAAAAATTTACATCCTACATTCGCCGCGCCAATTTAAATCACACCCACAGTGTTGGATTTCAATGTTTGCGATCTTTGTAATTAAGGCATTCTCCTCCATCTGTTGAAGTATCATATTATGGCATTCATCACCTTCATGTTTCATCACAGTACTAATCAACGGATGTATGTCAAAATCAACTGTGATAAAAAACAAAGTCGTTTGAATTACGACGGAATCGTGTAAATTTCACAAAGCAACAAATTGCTTTGTGACTAGAAGGAGTTCCCTTTTATATTTCCCTGTTTAATAAAAAAGTGATAGAAGTGGTAGAAAGGAATATCATCATTTTGCTCAAACTCTTTGGCTTTTTTAGCTCGTTTTTCTATTACATTATTCAAAAACGAAATGTACCTATATTGCATTTTATTTCAGTCTGCATGAAATAAAGGTTCCTTTCAGTTTTAATAAGAACTGAAATATTCAATTTGTGTAAAAAAAAGTATGCCAAGTCGAATAGTTTAATGCATACCTAAAAGAAGAAGAAAATATTCTAGTATTTTTATTTTAAAATGGCTCTTTTTGGTTTTTCCAACTTCCAAACAGTAGAACAAACCGAACAAATTATTCCTTGTTTTTTAGTACGTGAATCTGTAGGAAAGTTGCCAAAAGAATTATTTATTGCTTCCAATTCGGAAAATTCGTTCTGTAATTGTAGAAATCGAGTTTGTAGCTTTATTGAGAAAATTCTTTCGAGCAGAATTCAATTCATTCTAATTCTATTCATTTGTTTAGAACATTTGAGTATACATAAATCCTTTTTGAGTACATGAAAGTAAAGTAAGAATTATTCTTTATTAATGTGTGCTAGGTACAAAAAAATAATAATAAATAATTATCCTATTTGATTGGGGCAGGACTGTAGAAAAATGAGCTCACTCAATGCGGATGAATGGATATTAAAAAAAAGTAAGTTAAAAATTACAGATTTAAGCAAACCATATCATTTTATTGATGTTGATTGACTGATCTAAAAGCTTGTCGGGAGAAGGTTTTATACGTTCAATTCGACAGAAATGAGAAAGCTTTGAGTTATATCTCGAAGCCACAAGTTCGCAGACAATTATTGCGACATGGGATGTGCCTTTTGATCGTCCATGAGAACTTTGGAGACCAATTTTGCGCACAGTTTTTGCATCCGTAAATCGTCATTCAGCATGATGTGATTGGTTTTCTTGTTGATACCGAGTTCTACCGACAACATTCGAAGCGTTAACCGACGATCACTGTTCACCACCACATACATGATAAACAATGTGGAACTGTCAAACCCCCGGGATATATACTTTACAAGCCATGAAGCAGAAATTCTCTATGTGAAGGTATGGCCCCTCGAATTCAGTCAAATTACACTGATTCTTATGAACCACACGATAAAACTTTTTGTTCATCACCTGATGAATCCATTCTACGGAAAAATTATCTTCTAAGCAATTAAAGCCCGGTTCTTTGCCTTTCTAGAGATATCAAATTTAGTATGTCTTGCCTAACAAAATTACATAAAGTTTTCAGTTCAAACGAAACTCAAACCATTATTCGCTTATATACCAGCGGCAGCCAGCATAAAGCGAGTCAGAGCTCACGGTCCGTTGTCAGTGCAGATACAAGAAAAATTGTTAGAGTTTATTTTGAATGCAAAAATGTGCATAATAGCGACTTATATACTATAATTAGTTTTACACCAATAGAAAGTAGATATATTAGACTTAAAATTTCTAGAAGACTATTTTTAAGTAGGAAAGTTAGTTGCGGGGCTACGCCAGTTTCAACTAAAAAAAATTCCGTTCTCCCATAAGAATCAATGCAATTTGATCTGAATTTTGGGCATACACCTCCTAGTAGTTGTATGAGTTATTTTCTTTGGTTCACGGCTTGTAGGAGTATATATCCCGGGGTTTTTGGGAACTGTTCATCTCCGTGTCGTTTTCGGGACTCCCTCTCTCTTAACCGATTCATGACCACTCTTGAATCGGGCTGTCCATTTGTAAACACGCAATTTCGATAAACACGCTTCACTGTACATTAGGTATAATTAATTCAAGTTTCTGATTCTGTTCATTTCTACCAATGCATTGTTGTTACATGATACTTTTCCAGATAGTATGGAGTTTGGAGCAATTCAATTCTTCAATCATAAGACCGTCTAACGAGCGTACACTGCTAAGAGTATCATAAGATTGACCAGCAGCGAAGAGCCTTGTTCTTAAATATACCACAGCATAATCTAACGTGACTGTTCAATATTGATGTCCAACATAATATTGTTGCCAGCATTCTTTTTTCGACAGTTCTGTAACTATACTTGGCGGGGAATTGTATGGTTGTTGACTTTGTAACGTGTATGCCAACACGGACCGATGGTACTTCTGTTGCATATATTTGGTCACTGCAAAAAAGTCATATAGACCAAAATTATTCTTTTTAACAATTGAATCAACTGGTCAGGAATCAGGGAGAATCGCCGATATCATTCAAATAGGTTCGAACCTCGACAGAGAAAAGAGGAGAAACGCCGTCCGGTATAAATTACATATTACATTCCAGGGAGGGTGGTAATTTCTTATCCGGAGAAAAAAAGTAAAAGTAAATCCTCCAACCACAAACAAAAGTTCCTCTGTCTTTGACCAATTGCCCCTGTGAGGCAGCTGTCACCAAGTTAAAGATTTTTAAATTACACCCAGCCGTGAAACTAGCTTTTTTTAACATTTGAAAATTTTACAATAATAGGTAGTCTCATTTGCTCACAACACTCTTACCCATTATAAAACAATCATAGGGCATGCCTGATAACTTCAGAAATCCTACACAGCTGTACAATATCAAATGATAGCGAAAACAAGAAGGCTGCATTAATTAACAAACATAATTTTGGCAATAATAGTCTCAATACATCAACAAATAAAAGAACCGAAAAAGCAACTTTAAATATATGTATTTTACTTTCAAAAGACGTACTGGACTTATATATATATATATATATATATGAAAACGGTTCAGGTGTATATAACACAAGAAAAAACTATGATTATCGATATTATAACTCTATGCAAGCCAATAGGTATCATCAAACCTATTAAAAAAACACGCAATAAACGACTTTATTGAATTTCGCCACGTGAACTATGTTATCCTCTCTGATATGATTTTTCAACGTAACTCGTTCCATATATTAATTTCTCCTCTATAGCCTCTAATAAATTACTTTCCATCCCTTAAAGGCTAACTTAATTATAAGCAACTTTCAATGTGGACGACTCACATTTCCATCTACTGCGAAAGCTTTTCATGAATCGAGGGAGGTATAATACTCCCATCTTGGGTATTTATAAATTATCACACACGAGTTGCTCATAAGTGGTCTTGTTGAAAATTTCTGCCTGGGAAAAGCCACATGAAAGTCTGAAATAGTAACTTCCTGACAAAATTAAAAACATGTGGTAAATGTGGCTGAAAGTGGATATGCAGGATAAGAGGTTTGCTTGCCTTTGTAATGGTTATTTTAAAAATCTGACTTATCCCAAATATCTTAGATGTTTTGTATGCTTAAGTGATCCAGCCCTTTCCATAATCCAGGGGTAGTTAAATCGTTACACGCCTTAACTTTAGCACAAGTTCAGAACAAATTTGGTTATTTATGAACCTATTTACTACCTAAAGAATATATTACGGAAGATTTACATTCACGTCCTTTGAGCTACGGGAGTGACACATCAAGGAACCTATAAATGGCGCATAAAATCTTAATAGCTCTCTAATGTTCTCCTTACTGAGAAGGCCATAAATTTACTGAAAGGAATCGATACGTGCTTTGAAATTCTTCCTGTTGGGATCACGAATGTCAAATCCCAAAATTTTGTAAGAAAAGTTCACATGGGAATAGAGCTTTATGGCTTTTCTTATCTGTTTAGCTTGTAGCTGCTTCTGATAATCCCCAATTTTTGAAAATTCAAAAATAATCAGATTTCTCTTAAGCTCTGGATTAAATACTTTCCGCAGCACACTTTATATACATTAGATTAGATAGAAGAAATTTAGAAGAATAGGAAATTGAAATTATTTTAATCAGGTTAATTCATAATTCTAAAATTCCCCGAGTCGGTAGCTCAAAGGGTAACGAGCTTGCTCAAGATTTATGAGATCCTAGGTTCGAATCACGTCTAGATCTATTAGTGGTTGAAGTGTCTGAAAAGAGTACACATTAGAAGTTCTTGTATGTTGATACAATTGAGAGGTTTCGAATGCGTGCTAAATCAGCCAATCTAGTTACAACATTTCTCCGTCAATTCCTCCCTGGAGTTGTGAAACGTTTTTAAAATTCAGCCAACGATTATTATGAAGAACGAAGATTCATTAGCTTTTTGGGCATAAAGGAGTTAAGGGAACACTTTCTTACCTCACTCTAGCATCCATATCGAAAAGATGCACAAATTAGATATAGGATTTTCAGATTAAATTGAGAAAATCCCAATTTGAATTGCGAACTGTCCAAAAAATTTTGGATGAAATTGAGATTTTTCTCGATAGAATTGGGATTGTACGGAGAAGAATTGGGTTTTGTCCCGATAGAATTGAGGTTTGTCGAATTGTTTTGACCCTCAGAAATTCAAGGAGGGAATTATGAGGTGACTATCCGAATTATTGGAAAATGAACATAAATATTAAATTTTTTTTTATCGCAACTCAAGTTCTAATCTTCTATCTATGTTGGATATAGATTTATCCGAATTCCTCAAATTTTTTTAGAAATCCTAACAAAAAAAAATCCCAACACAAAAACAAGAAGAATTAAACAAGTTGAGTAGTCCCAGTAGGAAACCGAACCATTGTTGAACACGGTAATGAATAATTTCATCAAAGAACAATATAAGTCGATGACATGGTAATGCAAAAAGCAAGGTAAAATAGAATCTCAATGCCACAGCTATGCAAAAGGTGTTGTATCCGAGAAACAAGTCAGTTCGAAATGTGTTCATTACTTCATTAATGAAATAATGAACACATGTACACGCATGAACATATGCATTCTCATATGCATTCTCAACACTAATGAATATTAACACAGGAATGTCATTGAAAATTCATAAATTACTCTGGGCACATTATTGCTTCAATGCTTCAATGAAGAAAATATAAGCTGAATTTAAGTAGTCAGTCTTTCTTGACATACTATTTTGTTCCTTTGTTTTGATAGGCATCCAGCAGCTTTCACTCAGAATTAAGAATTAACTTTCTTTGTTATCTTACTATTTGCATTACTCATTGTCATTGATGTAGACAACTTCTATTATTCTTACTTGAAACTACTCATTCCAGCGTTCATTAAAGCTTGTACTTCCTACTGGAAACTTGTGTTTTCTTGTTCATTTGTGTTTGTTTATTTATTCTGAATGAAGGCAAAGGAACAATATAGAACGGCATGCTCAAGCCATCCACGGTTAAAAATCTTGGAGTAAATTTTAATACATATAGCCTAAATATTGCAGTCAATATTCAATGCAAGATCATTTACTTTTAATAATCCTAAAATATTGAAATGAAACCAAATATATTTTATACTATATTGTAATATTACATCAGTATTCAATATTGAAACTAATATGATCCTAATGAATTTCATAATTAATCCCATTGATAATTTATAATTCTTTCTAACCAGGGTTGCCAGATGGTTCGGATTTAAACCAGAGAGTCCGGTATCTGGACTCTGCCCGATGAACAAACTGAACCAATACCAGACATAGAAATGTCAATTTAAAAATAAAATAAATAATTTTTAAGTCGTGTACTAAAATATTTTTGAAGTGAAAACTTCTTTAGCGGCGTTGTACACTTTTTTTGTAATGGGTAAAAAATGTTAAACTCGCGTCAGGACACGTGACCTGATCGAAAATTCGTAAGACGGATGGAGAGTAGTAGACATCCATAAAGCTACGTGTCCCGAT